>OVBN01000237.1:0-156281 GCA_900406565.1 Turritis glabra
ATCGATCCAAAAGAATTCCAGAGGGTATCTTAGAAGATGTTCCAGTGCAAATTGGTGAATGTACGATTCCTACAGATTTTGTGGTCTTGGAATATAAGGAGGAATCCAAGGATCCTTTGATTTTGGGACGACCCTTTTTGGCTACAGGTGGGGCTCTAATTGATGTGAAAAAGGGACGCATAACTCTGAATGTGGGTGATCTAGTCATGAATTTTGACATGGAAAAGATGAGGATGACACACACCATTGATGGACAGACATTCTCTGTAGAGATCTCCACAGGCACTACTGCTGGGTATGTCGAGGAGTTGGGTCCAAGTGAGCAAGTGAATAAGCAAGCTGTTGCGCTTGAGGATTGGTGTGGTGCTCATCTTTTCAGTACTCGGCTTCAGGAAGAGGTTCTACTAAGTAACAAGTTGCCAGAAGATGATGTCTTTGAAATGGAGATAGGGATTCTAAAGAAGAGTTGCAGAAAAAGTGCAGAGATCCGAGCTACAGACTCAGTGTCGATCGACACCCCCACTGGTGTCGCTCGACACTCTCAACGAGTCTACCCGAATTTACCTCAAAAATACTGTTTTTGGGTTAATTCTCTTGTTGCTCGTCCGAGACCTGTTGTACAACAGAAAGCTCCACATCCCATACTCCATTCACCTCAGGGAAAGCAAAGATACGCACATCCTAATCCCGAACCATCTTCTTTCATCAATAAGGATTTCAAAGGTACAAAAAATGTTTTGTAGTTAACCAAGCCACGAGATTATCGTAGAGCGCTTGTTTCTTCTTTTGATGATTGTGCAGGGAAAAAGAGTGTCCCACCCAAGATTAAGTCCCGCCCTGTTTCTATTCCTCATTTCCTTGGTCGTTCTCACGCACCCAATGCCTATACACCACCATGGATGATGCGACTAATTTTGCGGAAGCATTCATTGCCACCCTCCGCTCCACCAGATACTTGAGCTCCGCTACAGTCCAGCTAATGACTGAAAACAAGCGCTTAGTGGGAGGCAACCCACTGTGGTAGTTCTTTTCTTTTTCTTTTTCTTGAGTCATTTTTATTTTTCTTTGAGTCAGTCAGTCAGCTTCTATTTGGAACTTGTGTGGATTTATGATGCTTTATGTCACTGCTTTTAATCTGTGTGTGCGTGTTTACAGTGCCCTTTGGATTTAGATCGACATTACGATTTTTCTTGCTAGAAATCGTCTCTACTTACAGGCAGAGTGTCGATCGACACCAACCGCTGGTATCGCTCGACACCGACACCCCATCCGACACATCATTGGCACAAACATCGAGTGAAGATTGACACCACTCACTGGTGTCGCTCGACACCGACCACAGGTTATTCTTGGATCTTCATTTTTTTACTCAATTCCATTGTATTTCTCTATTTTCGCCAACCCTGGGTTTGGTGCCACTGGAGACAGTGTCACTTAAGTCTGGGGGAGGTAGTCGCTGACTTTGTGTTTGTTTTTGAGAGTCAGTCGTGTCAGTCTTATTTGTTTTTATTGAGTCAAAACTTTGGTTAGGAAATAACGACCTCTCTTCTTAGTCTATTTGCCTGAGTGATTAATGCTGCAGATTTAGTTCAGATTCGACTAATGAAAAATCCAAAGACTGATCGATGACCCAGAGCGATCCATACTTCGCAACAGAATCCATTACAGCCGGAGCTAATTTCTGAGCTCTTCCTTTTACCTCATCAATGCAGCTGATGTTCATAGGGCTTGACTCCCCGTTCCTACCTGACAAACGAAAACCTGAATGCAAAAGTGATGGTACTCCTCTCCCTTATTCAGTAAAAAAAATGTGTGTTTACAAGCAGAAAAGATGAGATGATTTTCTTTTGAGTAAAGGGATAGGAAAACTTCCAACGACCCCATTATTTTACTTTGAAAGGAATGATCACACGAAAGTTGGAAGCGAGGTTAGGAAAATTTCCTGTGATACCTGATATCTCTGTATTTTACATGTTTTAAGCATACTTTGATAACCCATTAAGCATTGTTTCATCCTTCATTCGCACCATTTAGAGTCACTTGCTTCTGTTTTGCATACTTAGGCATTCTTGCATCAGCATGGCATACATCTTTTGCATAAGGGGTTGAAATAGGTGATTTGGAGCTTCTAAGAGCAAAGGAAAGAATGGAAGTGAAAACATGCACAAAGCTGGATCAAGAAGCAGAGGATGCAGAGGAAGGAGGCCACTCGATCATGCACTCGATCTGGTTGACAGAGTCGACCACAAAGGTAACATAACTCGACCACTCGATCATGCACTCGATCTGGTTGATAGAGTCGACCACAAAGGCAACATAACTCGACCACTCGATCATGCACTCGATCTGATTGATAGAGTCGACCACAAAGGCAACATAACTCGACCACTCGATCATGCACTCGATCTGCATGATAGAGTCGACCACAAAGGCAACATAAACTCGGCCACTCGATCACCAACTCGAGTGCGTGATCTAGTCCAACACTGAATGTTATTTTGTCAGTTTCTGTGCTAGGGTTTGCAACCCACACTATAAATAGACTCCTTAAGTCATTTACCAAAGAGATACGTTTTCTTGCCTAGGTTTTCTCTATATTTTCACCAAGAACATCTTATTTTGTAATTGAGGTTTCTTCTAAGTTATTAAGTTTTTGTTATACTTCTTTTGCTAGTTATTAATCTCCATAACTTTGTCAATCTCTATTACAAGTTTTAATAAATTCTGGGTTTGTGTTCTTCATGTTCTTCATGTTCTTCATATGTTCTAAGTAATTATCTTAGTAGTTGTTAAGGTTTTGATATAGTTTCTTTGGTAATTGTTAGTCTCCATACCCTTGTCTATTCTTATTACAAGTTTTATAATTTTCTGGGTTTATGTTCTTGTTTTGAAGTCTAGACTCTTTCCATTATATTTAGTTTCTATTGTTGTTTCTTTGTCACTTATAGCTCTTTTCATCTTTATCTTTCGGATTATGCATGTTATAGTATTTTCTGGGTTTGTGTTCTTGATGTTCTTCATGATTTCTGAGTAGTCTTTTAGGGTTCTTGAGGATGGGATAGGTTAGTGGCAATTCTTTGGTCTACTAGGTCGTTTAAGCTTATGATTCCATGAATCCCTTATGGATTAGTGTCCTTAATGCTAGTTCCTTTCTGATCATTTGGAATTAGAATCCAGACATTTCCACACTCAAAAAGTGTGTCATGAAATGTCTGAACCAACTAATTCCATAGATTTACATTTCTAGCCTAAGAGATTAGATGTTTAGAGTGTTTATTGGCTTTAATAGACTGAGTCTTACTGCCTGTTAGGTTAGATTTCGCTAATGAGAATTAGGTCTGAAATTAGCTTAGCTTGATGGTTTCTATCATGAGAATGAATTAATCAACTTCTGAGTCTATTGTCTAGGGGTTAGTTCATCTTTGAGTTTGTTAAACACCTAGGTTGATTGAAGAAGAGTTGCTGACCCATTACCCCCATCCTTAGGATCTTTTACTTCCTAAGTATCATTCTGTTTCCTTGTTTACAAGTTCTCATATCATTAATGCTCTGCTTTTGTTAATCTTTCATTCTGTTGCTTGTTAGCTTATGTTAGTTACAACCATTGCTTTGTTAGATTCTAATTTATGCTTTCTGTTGATTTAAGTCCAAACTGATATTGTTTTCCGGTTTATCGGATGGAAACTCTTAATGAGTAATGGAGAGATCCTAGAGATTAAAGACTACGGTCTGAAACGGTTCAGATTACTGGCCGGATCTCGTACTCGATATCACTTCTGTGGTATGGGAAACACAATTCCACAAACTTGAGAACTGATACTTTTGTGATCAAACAAACATATTGCTTGGCTTGACTTAACTGATTCGATCATATCTTATCTGTTAGCATCACACCCAAATGGATTGACACCTATTGTATTGCAATGGCATGATAATGCATTAGGCAATTGATAGCAAAAACCTATTATCAATACCATTATTCGCCTACACTTTCGATATATTAAAAAAAAAAAAAAAGAGAAACAACACAAAAGATGTTGAGAAAAGAATAAGTCTGGGGGAGAGAAAGAGTACAAAAGAATGTGCAAAATGGGATGGTTTGTCATAGTATTGAATGGGAACGAGTCTAGAAGGTTCTTGGCACTGATTTCATTGATGAGACCCAGCGATGAAGGCTGTGGAGAATGTTGCGAAGTTGTGGGTTAAATTTGGGGAGTTGAAATGGCTACGGAGAAGTACATGGTGGTTCGATTTGGATTAGTCTGCTAAGCATATGGATTTGGTTTGAATGCTCAATGCAATAGTCTAAAGAGAGAGAGTTTCCGCGTTTTTCAACCTTCTTTCACAGGTTAAGTTTCTGTTTTGCTTGAGGGCAAGCAAAGGCTAAGTCTGGGGGAGTTGATATATCATGGTTTTTACGGTTTTTAACCATGATATAAGAGTCGTTTTTAGAGTCTTTTTAGTGTCTTTCGAGTCTTTTAGAGTCTTTACAGGTTCAGGTACGTTTTGGACATATTTGGAGATTATGGGACGTTTTGGAGCAAGCCGTGAAGATACGCTGAAGAAACGAACTCGGAGAGCAAAATTGGTGTGAGTGTCGATCGACACTAGCCCTTAGTGTCGGTCGACACCAATATCTGACGGCAATCGAATTTCCCATCTTTTTGAAGTTTTGAAGAATTGCAAATTTGGCCCAGAAGTTGTCTCTGTTTATAAATAAAGCCCAAATCGTGTTTTAACTTATTTATAGGATTTTAAGGTCATTGTTTAGACCTATGCTTTTGAATGCTTGATTTTGGAGCAGCCACCTCTTCAGGGATTTTTGGAGAAGATTTATAAACTCTTTTCTTCTTCTTCTGATTTTCTTAATGCAATTTATTTCATTCATGATTTGTGTTTCATTTATCATGTCTGAGTAATCTCCCTGTTAGGTTTAGGGTTTTCAAAGAAATTCATGAATTGTTAGGTTGTTAGATTATTAGGATTAAATCTATAGAGTTCTTCATCTAGATTGTGTTTATTGCTTATTCTAGCTTCGCTACCTAGAATCTGATCTTAGGTTGATTAGTTGACACGAAAGTGTAATTGATTGCCTGAACTATCTTAGATGAGCAAAATACCCTATTCGCAAAGAAATTTGGTTTAGGGATTTTGTGAACATATCAAACCTGAACTTTAATGCTTGTTTAATTTGAAGAATTCGCAAAGAGATTTGGGATTCTAAAATTTAGGCATAGATAATCTTCGCAACGAAAGTTGGTTGATTTTACATTAGTGTTTTGAGTTCTAGAATGGTTCTTAATTACAATCCTGATAATTGTTTTGTCCTGCAATTCTGAATTTCCTGAGAATATCCCTAAGCCTAGCTTTTCTCCCATTCATCTTACAACCTGATTTTAATTCTCTTGCTACTTTTAACTTACAATTTCTTCTGTTTAGCTATATTTCCAAACTGATAATCTATTGTGTGAACATTAGTCCTTGTGGATTCGATCCCTAAGTACTACAGTGATCTCTTAATTTGAGAGAGTAGCTCAAGGGTAAATTTGAGCATATCATCATTGTGAATGCTTCTTTAAACAACGCAGAGCTCACTTTATTGCTAAGTAAGCTGCGCAAGTTTCGCAAAGCTCTTGGCTATTCTCTTGATGACATTGCAGGTATATCTCCAGATTTGTGCATGCATAGGATCTATCTTGAGGATGAGACAACGTCGTCAGTTGAGCATCAGAGGAGGCTAAACCCGAATCTGAAGGAGGTTGTTAAGAAGGAGATCATGAAATTGCTGGAAGCTGGTATCATATATCCTATCTCAGACAGCAAGTGGGTTAGCCCAGTGCATGTGGTTCCTAAGAAAGGAGGGGTTACAGTGGTTAAGACTGACAAGGATGAGCTGATCCCTACAAGAACAGTGACAGGCCACAGGATGTGCATTGACTACAGAAAGCTGAATGCTGCGACCAGGAAAGACCATTTCCCTCTACCCTTCATTGATCAAATGCTGGAAAGGTTAGCTAGTCACTCTTACTACTGCTTCCTTGATGGATATTCGGGGTTCTTTCAGATTCCTATCCATCCAGACGACGAGGAGAAGACTACTTTTACTTGTCCCTATGGTACTTTTCCATACCGCAGGATGCCATTTGGCCTTTGTAATGCTCCTGCGACCTTTCAGCGATGTATGATGTCGATCTTCACTGACATGATCGAAGACTACATGGAAGTCTTTATGGATGACTTTTCTGTTTATGGGTCCTCCTTTAAAGACTGCCTGGACAACTTGTGCAAGGTGCTTGCTCGATGCGAAGAAAAGCATCTGGTTCTGAATTGGGAAAAGTGTCACTTTATGGTCCGCGATGGTATTGTGTTTGGGCATCGGGTTTCAGAAGCTGGGATTGAGGTTGATCGAGCTAAGATTGAGGTGATGACAGGTCTACCACCTCTAAATTCTGCGAAATCAGTGAGGAGTTTTCAGGGACACGCAGACTTCTACAGACGATACATCAAAGACTTCAGCAAGATCGCCAGGCCGCTAACTGCTTTGCTCTGCAAGGATGTTCAGTTTGAGTTCGATGCTGATTCTCTCAGCGTTCGAGCAGATCAAGCAAGCATTAGTGAGTGCTCCTATTGTCCAACCTCCAGATTGGGATATACCTTTTGAGGTTATGTGTGACGCTAGTGACTTTGCAGTTGGGGCTGTTCTGGGACAGAAAAAGGACAAGAAGCTTCATGCCATCTACTACGCCAGCAGAACGCTTGATGACGCACAGAGGAATTATGCAACAACAGAGAAGGAACTGTTGGCCGTGGTGTTTGGTTTTGAGAAGTTTCTCACGTACTTGGTAGGATCTAAGGTGATCGTCCATACAAATCACTCAGCTCTCAAATACTTGATGCAGAAAAAGGAGGCTAAGCCGAGATTGTTGAGATGGATTCTTCTGCTTCAGGAATTCGACATCGAGGTCAGGGACAAGAAGGGGGTTGAGAATAGTGTCGCAGATCATCTCTCAAGGATTCGGATTGACGATGGTGTTCCTATTCATGATGATCTACCTGAGGAAGCCATTAACCTGGTCGAAACCGGTTTTCAGTATGATCTACAGGTATTTTTGCGACACAATCTGCAGAACGCTCACGGATTGGTCTCAATGTCGATCGACACCACCAGGGTGTCGACCGACACCACACACGTAGAGACGGACGGTTATTGATCAAGCATTGGTGCATTCAACACACACCCTCGACACATGGTCTCAGTGTCGACCGACACCACTTTCAGTGTCGATCGACACCCTCCGTTTGCTGCTTCGGAGTTGGGCTGTGCCAGCTATGCAGCGTCTATAGCTGTTTCACATCGTCCCTGGTATGCTGACATTGTCAACTACCTTGCTGCGGAAGATGAGCCAGATAACTTCACAGGGTATGCTAAGAAGAAATTCTTGCGAGAGCTCAGGCGTTTCTACTGGGACGAGCCGTACTTGTATAAGCACTGCTCTGATGGGGTTTACAGAAGATGCATTGTGGAATCTGAGATTCAGATGTGTTGTTTCATTGTCACGGGTCTGAGTATGTCGGACACTTTGCTACTTTCAAGACAGTGTCCAAGGTACTTCAAGCAGGGTTTTGGAGGCCCACTATGTTCAAGGATGCCCACGCATTCATCTCCAAATGTGATGTCTGTCAGCGCAGAGGAAAGATAAGCAAACGCCATGAGATGCCTTAGAACTTCATCCTCGAGGTTGAAATCTTCGATTGCTGGGGTATTGATTTCATGGGCCCCTTCCCCTCCTCTTTAGGGAACAGGTACATTCTGGTCGCTGTCGATTACGTCTCCAAGTGGGTGGAGGCAATTGCCAGTCCTAGGAATGACTCTGCGGTGGTTCTAAAGCTGTTTAAGACCATTATCTTTCCTCGCTTCGGCGTTCCTCGCATTGTGATCAGTGATGGCGGTTCACACTTCATCAACAGGGTCTTTGACAAGTTGTTGAAGAAGCACAGGGTTCATCATCGTGTCGCTACTCCTTATCACCCTCAGACAAGCGGACAAGTGGAAGTGTCCAACAGGCAGATTAAGGAGATCCTAGAGAAAACAGTGAGTACGACCAGGAAGGATTGGTCTGCCAAGTTGGATGATGCACTATGGGCTTACAGGACAGCATTCAAGACACCATTGGGCACCACACCGTTTCATCTGCTTTATGGGAAAGCATGTCACCTTCCAGTGAAATTAGAGCATAAGGCAGCTTGGGCAGTTAAGATGATGAATTTCGACATCAGGTCTGCTGCTGACAGGAGGATGGTTCAGCTGAATGAGTTGGACGAAATCCGGTTCCATGCTTATGAGAACTCAAAGCTGTACAAGGAAAGAACAAAAGCCTATCTTGATAGGAAGATCATCTCCAGGTAATTCGAACCGAACGACCAGGTATTTCTGTACAACTTTTTTTTAACTTTATTTCCTGGAAAATTGCATTCTCGTTGGTCAGGTCCTTTCACTATCAAGGAGGTTCGACCATATGGTGCTGTTGTCCTACTGAACTCTGATGGCAAAGCGTTTACTGTGAATGGACAACGGGTCAAACATTACTGGGCAAATGCCGCTATCTCTGACGGCCACATTATCCGTCTGGACGATGCACCCTCTGTTTAATCAACTGCCAAGTCAAGCTAATGACTTAAAACAAGCGCTGAGTGGGAGGCAACCCACTACGGTAACTCTGTATCATATCTCTTTTGCTTTTCGTTTCTTTCATTTGGTTTTGGTTTATTTTAATTGAGTCTTGTCCGACCATGGCCTCTGTGTCAATCGACACTACTCTTTAGTGTAGATCGACACCGATAGATTACCGTGTTGATGAATCGTGATATTGGCGTCGATCGTCACCAGTCAATGGTGTTGCTCGACACCATAAGTTTATATGCCCAGTGTCGAGCGTCATAACCGGACAATTGATTTCACAAACACAAATTCTTCTCTAACTTCTGCGATTTTCAGGCGATTTCGGTGTTTCCAGGTGCTATCTTGATCGGAATTTCAAGGGCAATCCGATTTCATTCTCCATTTCCTTGATCTGCAACAATGGAAACACGTAGGAAGAGAAACAGAAACGACGGCGAGGCTTCATCCTCTCGCCCACCGCGAGCCGCCACCATATGTCACTCGTCGTCTTGGGAACACATTTTTGTGTAAGATGGAGCCTGGCAAGATGAGATTGTCTGAGCTGGTTCTTCTGTATTATGCTGTTGGTGATCTGTGTGTTGATAGTTTTGAGTGGCCTGAGCTAAATGATGACATTAACTTAGGGGCTGTGTTTGCACATCACTTAGTGTAGGTAGTCTGTTGACACCTATTTTTAGGTCGTGGGACCAAGGTTGAGAGTGTAGGTAGTCTGTTGACACCTATTTTTAGGCATTGTGGGATTGCTACAGAGAGTTGTAGCATCATTACCAGGCACTCGCTCATGGATGAGGAGTACCTGAAGAGTGCTCATTGGATTAAACCTGAGTGGCTTTGGTGCTTCACTGATTCTTGCGGCCCCCACCTGATTCAGCTGCCACAGAGGGATCTCACGGCGATTACAGAGGATCCTCTGTGCCTTGACTTCCAGCCCGACTCTCGTCTGCTGACTGCTGCTCCACCATCTCGGGTTCGTCGTGGCAGCTCTTCCCAATCAGCTCCTTCTACTGCAGAGGATGCTCCTGTTCCTGACCTTGCTGGAGGTCCATCCTTCGAGCTTCCGCCTACACCCGCGCTCCCCATGGAGACTACAGATTTTCAGCGATATGTCGCTGACAGCTTTCAGAGCATTTGGCAGGCGATCTCTAGGTTGTCTCGCTGCGGTTGTGTGCGTCCCTCGACCAGGTTTGCTCCCCTTCGCCGTGCACCCACTCCTTCTGATGATGAGGCTACAGAGGAGGATTAGTCTTTCGATTGGTCATGGTTCTTTTTCTTTCTCTTATTTTTACTTTTTCTTTGAGTCATTTTTCTTTCTTTGAGTCAGTCAGTCAGCTACTATTTGGATCATGTATGGATTTATGTTGTTCTTTATCATTGCTTTTGATCTGTGTGTGCGTGTTTACAATGCTTTTTGGATTTAGATCGACAATTCAATGTTTTATGCTAGAACTCGTTTCTGCAAACAGACATGGTGTCGATCGACACTCACTATTAGTGTCGCTCGACACTGACTTCCAATTACACCGCCAAACGATATGCACTTGGTGTCAATCGACACCACCGTTGGGTGTCGTTCGACACCAGGCCCAGGTTACTCAATGACTCTCTTAACTCCATATTGTTCCATTTGATTTATTTCTTTTACCACCACTTACTTTGGTATCACTGGGGACAGTGCTACTCAAGTCTGGGGGAGGTAGTCGCTGACATTGTATTTATTTTGTTGTTTTTATTTTGGTTTTATTGAGTTGAGTCAAATTCTGTTTGTTTTATTGAGTCAAAACTGGTTAGGGAATTACGATCTTTCTTCTTATTCTATGTGCTTGAGTGATTAATGATGCAGATTTAGTTCAGATGCGACTAATGAAAAATCCAAAAGCTGATCAGTATTCTAGAGAGACCCATGTTTTGCAACAGTTTTCACACAAGCTGGAGCTAATTTCTGAGCTCTTCCTTTTACCTCATCAATGCAGCTGGTGTTCTTAGGGCTTGACTCCTCGTTCTTACCTGACAAACAAAAAGCCTAATTGAAAAAAGTAATGGTACTCCTCTCCTTTATTCAGTAAAAAGAGTGTGTTTATTTGCAGAAAAGATGATATGATTTTCTTTAAAGTAAAGGGATAGGAAAATTTCCAACGACCCCATTATTTTACTTCAAAAGGAATGATCACACAAAAGTTGGAAGCGAGGTTAGGAAAATTTCCTATGATACCATTATTTGCCTACACTTTTGAGAAAAAAAAAAAAAAAAAAAAAAAAAAAAAAGATAAAAACAACACAAAAGATTTTGAGAAAAGAATAAGTCTGGGGGAGAGAAAGAGTACCAAAAAGATGTGGAAAATTCGTTAGTTTGTCATGGTATTGAATGGGAATGAGTCTAGAATGTCCTTGGCACTGATTTCATTGATGAGACCCAGCGATAAAGGCTAATGGGAATTGTTGTGGAATTGTGGGGTGAATCTGGGGTACAGAAAAGCTTACGGAGAAGTACATAGAGGTTGGATTTGAATTGGTCTGTTGAGCATATGGATTTTGGGTTGAATGCTCAATGCATTGGTTTAAGAGAAAAGGGAGTTTCCGCGATTTGCAAACTTCTTTCACAGGTTAAGTTTCTATTTTGCTTGATGGCAAGCAAAGGCCAATTCTGGGGGAGTTGACATATCATAATTTTTACGGTTTTTAACCATGTTATAAGTCCTATTTATAGAGTCTTTTTGGTGTTTTGTGTCTTTATCAAGTCATTGTAGATTCAGGTACGTTTTGGAATCATTGGAAGCATTTGGCATTCTGTAGCTGAGAAGAGCAAGTTGGAGATCACGATGGATGTTGGTGTCGATCGACACTGCCTCCTAGTGTCGCTCGACACCGGTCGCTACTACTTGTTGCACACGAGTTTTTAAAGACTTTTGAAGAATTACAGAATGAACCAGAAGTTTTCCCTAATTGCAAGACAAGTCCCTGCCGTGTTTTAGAGTATAAATAGTTGTTTTTAGAGTTTTAGAACATATCTTATCTTTTACTTTTGGCAATTGGATTTTGAAGGAGAAACAGATAAGAACTCATTGTAGAGAGAAGATTTTGAACTCCCTTTATTCTATTCTAATGCAATTTATTCAGATTATGATTTGTGTTACATTGATTATGTCTAAGTAATTCACTTGTTAGATTTAGGGTTTTTTCTGAGGATAGGATGAATTATTGAATTGGATTTGCTCTGTTAGGGTTACCATATGGTTCTTCATCTAGGTTGAGATTAATGCTAGTTCTAGACTGATCACCTAGAATTTAGATCATAGGATAATTGGTAGACACGAAAGTGTTATTGGTTTCCTGAATTAAACCTTGATGAGCAAAATTCATATCTGCAAAGACATTTGATTTAGGGATTTTGTGAACATATCGAACTTGGATTTAATGCATGTTTTGATTGTTGAATTTGCAAAGAAATTTGGATTCACTGTTATAGACATAGATAATCTCTGCAACGAAAGTTGATTGGTTTGAATTTTGTGTTTGAGTTCAAGAGCGGTTCTTAACCAACCCTGCATTGCATATCTGTTTAACAATTCTGAATTCCTGAAGAATTTCCCTAAGTCTAGCTTTTCCATATTTGAAAACAAACACATTTACTTTTGCTTGCCTGTTTTCCTTTTCTTTAATCACTATTTAGCTAAAACCAAACTACTAATTTATTGTGTGAGCATCAGTCTCTGTGGATTCGACCCCTAAGTACTGCATCGATTTCTTAATTTGAGAGAGTAAGCTCTAGGGATAATTTGAGCATATCACACACCCATCATGGTCTCCGAGCTGCTCTTCTCAGCTACAGAATGCTAAATGCCTCCAATAATCCCAATATGCTCCAAATGGGTCCAAAACGTACTTGAACCTACAATGACTCGAAAGAGACTCAAAAACACCAAAAAAACTATAAAACAGGACTTATATCATGGTCTAAAACCGTAAAAACCATGATATATCATAGAACATTAAGTGCAAAGCAGACCGACCCTTTAACTATTGAGGTGGAGGAAAAGATTGACCAAAGAATAGAGAAGGGTAAAACGTTTAAAGTTTATCCTATTGCTCAATTCATATTTCAGGTTAAAGGTAAAGGAGTAGACTATGTTGTTGACTTGGAGAAGAGGACGTGTTCATGTGGAAAGTTCGACGTAGGAAAAATTCCTTGCAGTCACGCCATAAAAGGAGCTTTTAGTATAGGAAAAGATCTATACCCATACGCTGATAATGTGTATACCACTGCCGCATGGAGAATGTTATATGAGGAAACCATTAATCCTATAGGTGTTCCTGAAGATGAATGGTGTGTTCTAGAGAATGTCAAAGATGAAAAAGTTCTAACCCCTTAGACACGAAGAGGAGCTGGTAGACGAAGAAAAAGAAGACACGAAACAGTTGAAGAGAAGATAAGGTCGTCTCAAGGATCGAAGAGGCGCAAGTGCAGTCGTTGTGGTAAAGAAGGACACAACATATCGACATGTGATTTTGCGATTTAGTAACCGGTATGTGCGACAGCAAAAAATTTCATATACTCCCTTTACATTTAATATGTTAATTTTTTTTAATTTAACATACTAATTTCATTTCTATTATTTTCTCAAGCTGGACCTGCTAGTATAATGGATGACGAATCAAATGGAGGTTACGAAGCTTGACACCACAATCATTGAGAATTTATAGTGTTTTCTTCTTCTTCTCTAATTGGAGTTCACGTTATTATTTTACATTTATGTTAATTGTTTTGAATTCTTGAATCTAGTTAATGGACTTCACGTTTTAGTATTTTACATTCATGTTAACTGTTTTGAATTCTTGAATCTAGTTAATGGACTTCACATTTTAGTATTTTAATTTCATTTGAATTGTTTTGAATTCTTGAATCTAGTTAAAAAAATGTGTTCATTCAAAAATAAACTATTTTCTTAAGCTGAATATAAATCAAACTACAATCTCAAATAAGGTCCACAATATCCGAAGAAATTTTTGGAGGTTCATACTTTTCCATTCGCTCAATGAACACAGGATCAGATGCTGCTTCCCATAAATCAACTACAATCCTCATACGCGCTTCTCTAATGTTGTCATCGTTTATAAGACTCATGTCTAGCTTAAGCATATGACACTCTATGTATTTAAGCGCATACACTCCACAATCACAGTGAGATTTATTCAGTCCTGGTGGCACCGACACATCAACGATAGAATATTGAGCCACATGTAGATGTTTACTGTAGGATTTTGTGTGAATTTCCTTCACAATTCGAGGGATAGAGATGGCAAATGGCTCCACGTGCCTTCTGTTGGCGTGACCATAACAATCGAATACTTCAATTGTTCTTAGACCGAAATTAATGCACATCGATATCCAATGATTACCATTAACGAAGATAGGAACGTAAATTCTGTCGAAATATAATGCCCATTTCTTCCCGGTCTTGCCATGTGAAGGCAATTCACCGTTGGCGTATGCTAGGATCATATCATTCCACTTGTGGCTTTTTTTATTTTCTTGAAACTTCACGTATTCGTTTTTGATTTGCATGCTAAACATACAATTCATGAAACCAACACAATTTGACTTCAGTCAGCCTAAAGATGTGTTCTCCCGAAAAATATACGTCATAGCATCAATTTCCTGGAAAACATATTAAATTGATAAATATTAATTTTGCACATAATAAACAATGTTACGTAGTGTATAGCATAACTAAAAACGTTGATATTTACTTCGTTGCCAAGCCAGGCATTGCGCCCCATGACTCGTTTTAGTAATGCATCAATAAGTAAACTTGGACCCAACTTAATAATTCTGCAAATGAAAAACAATTGTAGAGGAAAATACAATCAAATGTCTTTGCAGATAGGTATTTTGCTCATCAAAGTTTAATTCAGGGAATTAATAACACTTTCGTGTCTACCAATTATCCTATGATCCAAATTCCAGGTGATCAGTGTAGAACTAGCATTACTCTCAACATAGATGAAGAATTATATGGTAACCCTAACAGAGCAAATCCAATTCAACAATTCATCCTATCCTCAGAAAAACCCTAAATCTAACAAGTGAATTACTCAGACATAATCAATGTAACACAAATCATAATCTGAATAAATTGCATTATAATAGAATAAAGGGAGTTCGAAATATTCTCTCTACAATGAGTTCTGATATGTCTCTCCCAAAAAGCTCTGAAGAACAAGAATAATGCCAAAAGTCTAAGTATGTTCTCCAAACTCTAAAAAAAACTAATTATACTCTAAAATACGTCAAGGACTTGTCTTGCAATTAGGGAAAACTTCTGGGTAAATCTGCAATTTTTCAAAAGTCTTAAAAACTCGTGTGTAACAAGTAGCCGCGACCGGTGTCGATCGACACTAAGGGGCAGTGTCGATCGACACCCACACCCATCATGGTCTCCGAGCTGCTCTTCTCAGCTACAGAATGCTAAATGCCTCCAATAATCCCAATATGCTCCAAATGGGTCCAAAACGTACCTGAACCTACAATGACTCGAAAAAGACTCAAAAACACCAAAAAGACTCTAAAACATGACTTATATCATGGTGTAAAACCGTAAAAACTATGATATATCAACTCCCCCAGACTTAGCTTTTGCTTACCCTCAAGCAAAACAGAAACTTAACGGAAACTCTCTCTCTCTTAGACTATTGCATTGAGCATTCAAACCAAATCCATATGCTTAGCAGACTAATTCAAATTCAACCACCATGTACTTCTCCGTAGACTTTTTCCGTATCGCAAATTCACCCCACAATTTCACAACATTTTCCATTAGCCTTCATCGCTGGGTCTCATCAATGAAATCAGTGCCAAGGACCTTCTAAACTCATTCCCATTCAATACCATGACAAACCAGCCTTTTTCACACTCTTTTTGTACTCTTTCTCTCCCCCAGACTTATTCTTTTCTCAACATCTATTGTGTTGTTTTTTATTTTCTCAAAAGTGTAAGCGAATAATGGTATCATAGGAAATTTTCCTAACCTCGCATCCAACTTTTGTGTGATCATTCCTTTCGAAGTAAAATAATGGGATCGTTGGAAATTTTCCTATCTCTTTACTCAAAAGAAAATCATATAATCTTTTCTGCTTTTAAACACACATTTTTTACTAAACAAGGGAGAGAAGTACCATCACTTTTCACTTAGGCTTTCGTTTGTCAGGTAAGAACGAGGAGTCAAGCCTTGTGAACACCAGTTGCATTGATGAGGTAAAAGGAAGAGCTCATAAATTAGCTCCGGCTTTTGTGGAATCTGTTGCAAAATATGGGTTACTCTAGTTTTTGGATTTTCTATTAGTCGAGTCTGAACTAAATCTGCATCATAAATCACTCAAACATATAGACTAAGAAGAGGGGTCGTTATTTCCTAACCACAGTTTTGACTCAATAAAACGACAGAAAAACTGACACAACGGACTTTCAAAAACAAACACAACGTTAGCGACTACCTCCCCAAGACTTGAGTAACACTATCTCCAGTGATACCAAATCAAAGGTTGAGAAAAGAAAGAAAAACTAAATGGAACTAAATGGAAGAATGAGAGTCACGGAGTAACCTGTGCTTGGTATCGATCGACACGAAGAGTGAGTGTCGATCGACACCAAGTGCAGCTCAATTGATGTCGAATGTGGTGTCAGTGTTGAGCGACATTAAGAATGAGTGTCGATCGACACCATGCTTGTAAGCAGAAACGATTTTCTAGCAAGAAGAATCGAATTGTTGATCTAAATCCTCATAACACTGTAAACACGCACACACAGATCAAAAGCAATGACATAAACAGCATAGGTCCATATGAGTTCCAAACAAAAGATAACAAACTGACTCAAAGAAAGAAAAATGGCAGTGAGAGCTCTCTGTGCCAACTGAATCAGATGTGTGCCCCTAGAATCAGTGAAGCACCAAAGCCACCAGGCTTAATCCAGCGAGCACTCTTCAGGTGCTCCTAATCCATAAGAGAGTGCCTGGTAACTATACTGCAACTCTTTGTAGCAATCCCAAGGTGCCTACAGATAGGTGTCAGAAGGCTACCTACGCTCTCTTCCTTAGTCCCACGACCAGAAAAAGGCTTAGTCTTCAGCGAGACTAGATGATGTGCAAAAACATCCCCTAAGTTAACATTATCATCCAACACAGATATCGCCAATAGCATAATAGAGCAAAACCAACTCAGACAACCGCATCTTCCCTGGTTGTATCTTGCACAGAATAGTGTTCCCAAGGAGACGAATGACGTACCTCAGGACAGGATGGCGAACATCAGACTATGTGGACATCTTGGAATCATAACGCTCGTTCTTAAAGTAAGCCCAGAAGGCCTGTGCATCATAGAAGATGGTGGGAAGGACCACCCCTGTTGGGTCCCTGCTGAAGCCATAGATACCACACAGATCGCGCAGGGATAACCTGTAACGCACTCCACGTATCAGAAAAGTAAGCGTACCTTCCTGAGAGTTCTTCACGATCTCGTTCGTGTAGTAGACATGAACAGTGGCTAAGAACTAGCAAACCAAATCAGGAAACAGGTCATAATGCTTGGTCGCTATCGTGCCCAAACCCATCTTCCGCAGAAGCTTCAGACTGTCCTCCCTAATACCCATCCGCCTCATAACAACCTTATCAGCAACCCTAGTCAGTCTAATCTCAACACCCAACCAAGCATTGTAGAACAGAGAGTCATACTCATCCTAATCCTCAGAAATCTCTCTGTAAACACACTCATCACTCTCAACCTTATCCTTTGGGGATTTTTCCCAAACTCTCTGTGAGATGATTCGCCTACCCTCTAACCTAGGCCATGGAGGACGAGAATGAGGGGCTACCTGTGGAGAGGAGGGTTGTGGCGGCGACGGTGAACCGGAGGAGGCGGTGGCGCGCGGTGGGCGAGAGGAAGAAGCTTCGCCGGTGGACCTAAATCAATTCCCAGGAGGTGCCATGGGAAGATGGCACTAGAGGTGGTGTCGATCAATAAAAGAAAAACCATAAATAAAAGAAAATAAAAACTAAATGTGATACAACGTTACCACAGTGGGTTGCCTCCTACTCAGCATTTGTTTTGAGTCATTAGCTTGACTTGACAGTGGATTAAGCAGAGGGTGTATCCTCCAAACGTCAGGGATGTCGGCTTTCGCCCAGTTGTGATTCACCCTTTGTCCATTGACAGTAAACTCCTTGCCGTCAGAGTTCATAAGGACAACAGCACCATATGGTCTAACCTCCTTGATGGTGAAAGGACCTGACCAACGAGAACGCAATTTTCCAGGAAATAATTGTAAACGAGAGTTGTACAGAAGTACCTGGTCATTAGGTTCGAAGTTTCGTGAGATAATCTTCTTATCATGATATGCCTTTGTTCTCTCCTTACACAGCTTAGAGTTCTCATAGGCGGTGTATCTGATCTCATCCAACTCATTCAGCTGAACCAACCTCTTTTCTGCAGTAGATCTGATGTCGAAATTCATCATCTTGACAGCCCAAGCTGCTTTGTGTTCCAGTTCCACTAGAAGGTGACAAGCCTTCCCATACATCAGATGAAACGGTGTGGTGACCAATAGAGTCTTGAAGGCTGTTCTGTAAGCCCAGAGAGCATCATCCAACTTTTTAGACCAATCCTTCATTGTCTTGCTCACTGTCTTCTCCAGAATCTCCTTGATCTGCCTGTTGGACACTTTCACCTGTCCACTTGTCTGAGGATGGTAAGAGGTAGCAATGCGATGATAGACCCCATGCTTTTTCAGCAGCTTCTCAAATACCCTGTTAATGAAATGTGAATTACCATCACTGATCACAATTCGAAGAACTCCAAAACGAAGAAAGATGATGGACATAAACAGCTTAAGAACCACCGCAGAATCATTCGTCGGGCTAGCAATTGCTTCTATTCACTTGGACACGTAATCAACAGCAACCAGAATGTACTTATTCCCAAAAGATGAGGGAAAAGGACCTATAAAATCAATGCCCCAGCAATCAAAAACTTCAACCTCAAGGATGAAATTTTATGGCATCTCATGTCTTTTGCTGATATTTCCTCTACGCTGACAGATATCACACGTGGATATGAACACATGAGCATCCTTGAACATTGTGGGCCACCAAACGCCTGCTTGAAGAACTTTAGACAATGTATTGAAAGTAGCAAAGTGTCCTGCGTAATCAGACCCGTGACAATGAAACAACACATCCGAAACTTCAGATTCTGCAATGCTTCGCCTGTAAACACCGTCCGAACAGTGCTTATACAGGTAAAGCTCATCCCAGTATAATCGCTTAAGTTCTCTCAAGAACTTCTTCTTAGCATATCCTGTGAAGTTATCAGGCTCGACCTCCGCAGCAAGATAGTTAGCAATATCAGCATACCACGGTTGATTGGAAACAGCAACAGAAGCGACGTACTCATCATAATCCAAGTCTGGTATATCCAGCAGATTTTGTCTCAAGAAAGCCTGCAGATCCTTCTAAAATCTTGTTTCCACCAAATTTATGGTTTCCTCAGGCAGAGAATGATAGATAGGAACACCATCGTCAATCCGAATCCTTGAGAGATGATCAGCAACACCATTCTCAACCCCTTTCTTGTCCCTGACTTCATTGTCGAATTCCTAGAGAGAAGAAGAATCCATCGCAACAATCTTGGCTTAGCATCTTTTTTTGCATCAAGTATTTGAGAGCTGAGTGATCTGTATGCACAATCACCTTAGAGCCAACCAGGTAAGTACAAAACTTCTCAAAAGCAAACATTACGGCCAACAATTCCTTCTCAGTGGTAGCATAATTCGTTTGTGCATCATCTAGTGTTCTGTTTGCGTAGTAGATTGCATGAAGTTTCTTATCTTTCTTCTGTCCCAGAACAGCCCCAACTGCGAAGTCACTAGCATCACACATTACCTCGAAAGGTAGACCCCAATCTGGAGGTTGCACAATAGGAGCACTCACCAATGCTTGCTTAATCTGTTCGAATGCTGAGAGACAATCAGCATTGAACTCAAATTGAACATCCTTACAGAGCAAAGCAGTTAGTGGCCTGGCGATTTTGCTGAAATCCTTGATGTACCTTCTGTAGAAACCTACATGTCCCAGAAAACTCCTAACTGATTTCACAGAGCTAGGAGGTGGTAAACTTGTCATTACCTCAATCTTTGCGCGGTCAACCTCTATCCCAGCTTTTGAAACTCGGTGTCCAAGCATAATACCATCTCGAACCATAAAGTGACACTTCTCCCAATTCAGAACCAAATGCTTCTCTTCACACCTAGCAAGCACTTTGCACAGATTGTCCAAGCATTCTTTAAACAAAGATCCATAAACAGAAAAATCATCCATAAAGACTTCCATGTAATCCTCAATCATGTCTGTGAAGATAGACATCATACACAGCTGAAAAGTTGCAGGAGCATTACAAAGTCCAAATGGCATCCTGTGATATGCAAAAGTACCATACGGGCAAGTAAAAGTAGTCTTCTCCTGGTCTTCGGGATGGATTGGAATCTGAAAGAACCCTGAGTATCCATCAAGAAAACAGTAGTACGAGTGACTTGCTAACCTTTCCAGCATCTGATCAATGAAAGGCAGAGGGAAATGGTCTTTCCTGGTTGCAGCATTCAGCTTTCTGTAATCAATGCACATTATGTGCCCTATCACTGTTCTTGTAGGAATCAGCTCATCCTTGTCAGTCTTAACCACTGTAACCCCTCCTTTCTTAGGAACCACATGTACTGGACTAACCCAATTGCTGTCTGAAATACGATAGATGATACCAGCGGCCAGCAGTTTCATGATCTCCTTCTTAACAACCTCCTTCAGATTTGAGTTCAGCCTCCTCTGATGTTCAATTGATGACTTTGTCTCATCCTCAAAGTAGATCCTATGCATGCACAAATCTGGAGAGATACCTGCAATGTCCTCAAGAGAATAGCCAAGAGCCTTGCGAAACTTGCGCAGCTTACTTAGCAGTAAAGTGAGCTCTGCGTTGTTTAAAGAAGCATTCACAATAACAGGGTAAGAAGAATTTTCACCAAGAAAAGTGTACCTTAGCCCTGCAGGGAGTTGCTTGAGATAAATCTTCGGAGCTTTCTCTGCACTCCAATCACTAACCGGAGCAGCTTTTTCAGATGTCGCAATAGAATCCTCTGTACCAACCAATTGCATTACTAGTTCATTTGCATCCATCAATCTGACATACCCAGCAGCAATGTCATCTAGATGCCCTGTTTCCTCTGTAGGAGTGATCAAAACCCTTTCCAAAGGGTCCTTGGTATGCATCTCATGGAAGAGTTTCTGAGCAAGATTCGAAAGTGTGTCCACGTAGAACGTCTGTCCATCAATGGTGGGTCTCTTTACCAGCTTATCCATGTCAAAGTTCATCACTAAATCACCCACATTAAGCCCAATCCTTCCTTTCTTTACATCAATGATGGCACCAGCTGTAGCTAGGAAAGGTCTTCCCAAAATCAGAGGATCCTATCTTTATTGGAACATCCTCAAGTACACCATCTAGAATGCGCACCGATCGATCAGCTAGTATGAGCGTGATCCTAGTTAATTTGAAATCGGTCATCCTAAGGTTGACTGCAACTGATCGAGTCATCAAATTAACGCTAGAACCCAAATCACACAATGATCTTGCAAACCTGTCAGAGAAGATGTTGCAGTCCAAAACAAAGCTCCCAGGGTCTGGAAGTTTTTCCGGAATCTTGTTCTGGATAACAGCGCTGACATGTGCAGAGATTAGC
This sequence comes from Turritis glabra, assembly GCA_900406565.1. Classification (NCBI taxonomy): domain Eukaryota; kingdom Viridiplantae; phylum Streptophyta; class Magnoliopsida; order Brassicales; family Brassicaceae; genus Turritis; species Turritis glabra. The sequence continues at coordinate 21,453 of OVBN01000237.1, forward strand.
ATCACACTTTGCTCCACATTCAGATCCTTGGTCACCATCAGCTTCACATACCTTCTGATTATAGGAGAAGTCTTCACCGCATCAATCAAAGGGATCTCAACAATGAGCTTATCCATCATAGCCTTGCATCTGGCATCTTCCAACTCCTGCTTAGACTTCCTAGGACTCTTAGGATAAGGAACCTTAGGCTTGTATACCCTTTATGCGACGTTAAGAAGATTATCGATAGATCTGGTGTCGAGCTTGGTCGATTTTGGTCTGTCTTGTGTAGGTTTCTCTTCATCCGCAACAGGGTGTCGATCGACACCGATATCCTGTGTCGAGTCCATAGTATCAACCTCGGTCGATTTCTCTCCTTCACACGTCGAGTTCTTTGGAACGTCGACTGGTGTCGACCGACATATAGTGGTAGTGTCGATCGACACTGGTCGTTGATCTCCAATCACATCGTCATCTATATCCTCCAACTCCTGGAATTCTTGTGCAGTGAGACGCTTCAATACTGGTTGAAGGGTCTTTCCACTCCTGAACTATATGGCATTACAGGGATGCTTAGGATTTGTATCAGTCCTTCCTGGAAGGAATCCTTCTTGTCGCTTTACAGACCCAGCAGTCTAAGCAACCTGAGTATCCAGTTTCTTGACATGGGTGCTTAGAGCTTCAAACTTCCCATTCAAGTTAGTGTACAGAGCATCTATCTTGCCATTGAAATCTACTGCAATCTTCTGTTGACCGTCTAGAATCTGCTCTAGCGTAGACTTGACCTTACTCTCTTGAGTATGCGGAGGAGGTTTCTGGTAAGAAGAGTTTCCATAGTTCCTGGTGAAGTTGTTGTTCGGAAAAGTCTTCTGATAGTCTGGCTTTGGAGTATAAACTAAAGAATTCTGATTTCCTGCAAAGTTAGCCCTCTGACAGTTTCCACTGTATCCTCTGTTCTCTTGATAATTACCATACCTCTGACCCTAAAATCCAGCCTAATTGACAAACTGCACCTCTTCTTCAGACCTTAAGTCTTGCTCAAAAGTTTCAACCTCGGCAGCAAAATGAATAGACTTCTTGCACACTAGAAGGTTGTGTACTGAATCTAATTTGGCTTTTACCTCAGCAATCTGACCACCTTCAAAGTTTCCTGTTAGTTTCTTTCTCTCAAAATCAGCGTTTTTCGTACTGTTGCGTGAAGCTAAGTTCTCAATCAATGTAACAGCGTCCTCAGGATACCTGGTGTTGAAGTTGCCATTACTCGCAGCATCCAGAGCCATCTGATACCTCCAATTCACGCTTCTGAAGAAGATACCCAATAACTGAACCTCACTGAACCCATGGTACGGACAATCTCGCTGATAGGCCCTAAATCGAACCCAAGCAGCCTTGAATGCTTCAGCTGTTTTAAATTCATGTTAACTATTACATTCATGTTAATTGTTTTGAATTCTTGAATCTAGTTAATGGACTTCACGTTTTAGTATTTTAATTTCATTTGAATTGTTTTGAATTCTTGAATCTAGTTAATGGACTTCACGTTTTAGTATTTTAATTTCATTTGAATTGTTTTGAATTCTTGAATATAGTTAAAAAAATGTGTTCATTCAAAAATAAACTATTTTCTTAAGTTGAATATAAATCAAACTACAATCTCAAATAAGGTCCACAATATCTGAAGAAATTTTTGGAGGTTCATACTTTTCCATTCGCTCAATGAACACAGGATCAGATGCTGCTTCCCATAAATCAACTGCAATCCTCATACGCGCTTCTCTAATGTTGTCATCGTTTATAAGACTCATGTCTAGCTTAAGCATATGACACTCTATGTATTTAAGCGCATACACTCCACAATCACAGTGTGATTTATTCAGTCCTGGTGGCACCGACACATCAACGATAGAATATTGAGCCACATGTAGATGTTTACTGTAGGATTTTGTTTGAATTTCCATCACAATTCGAGGGATAGAGATGGCAAATGGCTCCACATGCCTTCTGTTGGCGTGACCATAACAATCGAATACTTCAATTGTTCTTAGACCGAAATTAATGCACATCGATATCCAATGATTACCATTAACGAAGATAGGAGCGTAAATTCTGTCGAAATCTAACGCCCATTTCTTCCTGGTCTTGCCATGTGAAGGCAATTCACCGTTGGCGTATGCTAGGATCATATCATTCCACTTGTGGCTTTTTTAATTTTCTTGAAACTTCACGTATTCGTTTTTTATTTGCATGCTAAACATACAATTCATGAAACCAACACAATTTGACTTCAGTCAGCCTAAAGATGTGTTCTCCCGAAAAATATACGTCATAGCATCAATTTCCTGGAAAACATATTAAATTGATAAACATTAATTTTGCACATAATAAACAATGTTACGTAGTGTATAGCATAACTGAAAACGTTGATATTTACTTCGTTGTCAGGCCAGACGTTGCGCCCCATGACTCGTTTTAGTAATGCATCATTAAGTAAACTTGGACCCAACTTAATAATTCTGCAAATAAAAAACAATTGTAGAGGAAAATATTTTTTAAATATTATTGGTAAAGCATAAATTCTTATTAATTCTAAGAAAATATAATTGACTTACTTACTCGTATCTCCTATGCCATGCCGCAAAAGCTTCCCATTTATCGTCAAAAACGAACACCAATACAAAATTGTTGTCATCTTTTGCCGCATCTAGGGGACTCTGTCTTCTGACATCAACTTCTACAGACTCATCATCGTCGTGAAACAAATTCTATGAAGGATCAAACCCGGGTACATCTAATTTTTGAGATAGGTGTCCTATTGATTTCTGTAGGAAATCTTGTGAATCCAAATTAAGGTCTATTTCACCATGCTTAGTGAAAATACCATCAAATAAAAACTTTTCATCCTGTCAATAAAAAAAAGATAAACGAAAACATTAACAACGTTTAAAACACAATACATAAGTTTACAAATATTGTTACACATGTAGATACATATCTGGTTTGTTACAAATATTGTTATACATGTAGATACAGGCCCAAATACAAAAAAAAACACACATAGATAACACCACAAGGACCAATGGTACTCTAAAGATTTGTTAGACTCGTAATAGCTAAAGCGAATGAATGTTTGTATGTTTTCAAGACTTGTAAATAAAAATGCTAAAAGCATTGGGCCATTGGGTATTTCAAAAATCAATAAATATTGTAAAATATGAAATATGGAATTCAACAATTAAAAACCGTTCTCGAACATGAACACAAAATTAGACTAATCCTCTTCTAAGGCATTAATTCGTCTACTCAACTACTAAACTCTCGTTTGTATTCTCCTAGTCAAATTCGCATTAACAATCAAGTAAATTGAGTTCACAATGCGTTTTAACTTCAACTCTCATTGGCTAGAAATACATTGCTCGATTCACACTAGTTCAAGCATTCTATAAACACTTTTGATGCTTAGAAAAACCTAGAATCTACGCCAGGGTGATCAATCCTTTTCTAGCATTGAGGGCATATGAATCAAAGAACCTAATAAAATAAGAACTCTTGTATCGATCAATCCATCATATAATTGAATTCCCTACTTACAACTCTAAAACCCACCTAAGGAACTACTCACACACATTAAGGAACTAATTCGAAAATGGATCGATCGGTCCGAGAGTTGGACCGATCGGTCCCTTGACTGTTTCTCCTCCTTTCGCTCAATCTTGACCTGAACAAGCCCGAAGCTATCCAATTCCCGCAAAACTCCAGCAAACCTGCACAAGACTCAAGACTCGACCAAAAAGACACAAAACACGGACTAAAACGCGATAAAAGACTCAAAACAATAATTAAATAACGGACATAAGACACCAAAAGCACAATATATCAACTTGATTGCTCGAGTAATTACCCACACACTTAACCGCAAGGTAGTATATACGGGGTCGATCCACAAGGACCAATGGTACTCTAAAAATTTGTTAGCCTCGTAATTAGCTACAACGATGGAATGTTTGTATGTTTTCAAGACTTGTAAATAAAAATGCTAAGAAATAAAATTCGATTAAACTTATAAGATTAAAGCATTGGGCCATTGGGTATTTCAGAAATCAATGAATAATGTAAAATATGAAATATGAAATTCAACAATTAAACATCGTTCTCGAACATGAACACAAAATTAGACTAATCCTCTTCTAAGGCATTAGCCACTAAATTCGACTACTCAACTACTAAACTCTCGTTTGTAATCTCCTAGTCAAATTCGCATTAACAATCAAGTCTATTGAGTTCACAATGCCTTCTAACTTCAACTCTCATTGGCTACAAATATATTGCTCGATTCACACTAGTTCAAGCATTCTATAAACACTTTTGATACTTAGAAAAACCAAGAATCTACACCAGGGTGATCAATCATATTCTAGCATTGAGAACATGTGAATCAAAGAACATAATAAAATAAGAACTCCTATATCGATCAATCCATCATCTTATTGAATTCCCTACTTACAACTCTGGATCAATTTTCAACTTACAATTAATATTGTTATTCTCTAGATAGTCTGCATGTAGACTTGTCTTTTCTATTTAAGTTCTTTGTTTCTCTCATTATAAAACTATCTAATCTTTTTATCAAAAACCTTTCTAAGTTTAGATCATCTTGTTGGTGTGTCATATCCAGCAAAATCCTTTGTGTTCTTTGGTGTGTAATATCTGGAGAATTCAAAGAGGTGAATCAAAGGAATCTCCGCAGCCTTTGTGTGACCATTCAATCCACATCCCTTGTCAGTGAGTTCTCTGGATTCATTGCAGCAAGGCCTATCCCCTTTCCTTAACTCTCAAGTGCCGATCTTAGGAGGATCTCATCATAAAGGCCCTTGATGTGCTCAAATCCCATTACTCGTGCCTCCATTGTAGATATCAACGCATGTCTCCTAGATAACATATGGGAACATCTCAATGAACTCCAGCCACTTAGCATGTCTTCTCAAGAGTGAAGTCTGACCTCGAAGATGCTTAAGTGTCTCATGATCCGTGTGAATGATGAACTCTTTAGATAGAAGGTAGTGTGGCCATGTTTTTCTAATGCATGAACCAAGGCGTACAGCTCCTTCTCATATGTAGGGTAGTTCAATGTGGCTCCGCTTAACTTCTCACTGAAAAATGCCACGGGTATCTTCCTTTGATGTAGCATAGCTCATATGCCCAAACCTGATGCATCACACTCTACCTCAAACATTTCTTCGAAATCTGGTAAGGCTAGAACTGATGCATGTGTAAGCCGATAGTTAAGGGTATTGAAGGTGGTGTCTTGAGCTATTCCCCATGTGAATGGTGTGTTCTTCTTGATCACAGCTGTGAGTGGTGCAGCCACCGTATTGAAATCTCTAACAAACCTCCTATTGAAGGTTGCTAAGCCGTGAAAGCTCCTTACGTGTCCAATGTTGGTAGGGGTCGGCCACTCTTGGATAGCTCTTATCTTTTCTTCATCGACTTGTAGTCCCTGTTCACTTATTACAAAGCCTAAGAAAATAAGCTTATTAGTACAAAACATGCACTTCTTAAGGTTAGCATATAAGCCTTCCTTTCAAAGTGATTTAAGCACTAGCTCGAGATGCTCCAAATGATCACTAAAGTTCTTACTGTAGATAAGTATATCATCAAAATTAACAACTACAAATTTACTTATGTAAGCACGAAGAACCTGGTTCATTAGTCACATGAAAGTGCTTGCTGCGTAAGTCAAGCCGAAAGGCATAACTAACCACTCATACAAATCTTGCTTGGTCTTAAAGGCGGTCTTCCATTCATATCCCTCACGCATTCTGACTTGGTGATAGCCACTCTTTAGGTCGACTTTGGAGAAGACGGTTGATCCACTTAACTCGTCTAGCATGTCGTCCAACCGTGGGATTGGATGCCTATACTTGATTGTAATGTTATTGATGGCTCGACAATCCACACACATCCTCCAGGTGCCATCTTTCTTGGGAACTAATAGCACTGGTACTGTACACGGGCTTAGACTCTCTCGGATGTAGCCCTTGTCCATTAAATCCCTCACTTGTCTTTCTAATTACTTGCATTCTGATATGCTCAAATTATCTCTAGAGCTTACTCTCTCAAATTAAGAGATCAGTGCAGTACTTAGGGGCCGAATCCACAGAGACACAATAGATTAGAAGTTTGGGTTTTAGCTAAATAGTGATTAAAGAAATGTAAAACAGGCAAGCAAAAGTAAATGTGTTTGTTTTCAGATATGGAAAAGCTAGACTTAAGGAAATTCTTCAGGAATTCAGAATTGTTAAACAGATATGCATTGCAGGGTTGGTTAAGAACCGTTCTTGAACTCAAACATAAAATTCAAACCAATCAACTTTCATTGCAGAGATTATCTATGCCTATAACAGTGAATCCCAATTTTCTTTGCAAATTCAACAATTAAAACATGCATTAAATCCAAGTTCGATATGTTCACAAAATCCCTAAATCAAATGTCTTTGCAGATAGGTATTTTGCTCATCAAGGTTTAATTCAGGAAATCAATAACACTTTCATATCTATCAATTGTCCTATGATCTAAATTCCAGGTGATCAGTCTAGAACTAACATTAATCTCAACCTAGATGAAGAACCATGTGATGACCCTAACAGAACAATCCAATTCAACAATTCATCCTATCCCTAAAAAAACCCTAAATCTAACAGGTGAATTACTCAGACATAATCAATGTAACACAAATCATAATCTGAATAAATTGCATAAGAATAGAAATAAAGGGAGTTCGAAATCTTCTCTCTACAATGAGTTCTGATATGTCTTTCCCAACAAGCTCTAAAAATCCAATTGCCGAAAGTAAAGATCAGATCTATTCTAAAGCTCTAAAAACAACTATTTATACTCTAAAATACATCAGGGACTTATCTTGCAATTAGGGAAAACTTCTGGGTCATTATGCAATTCTTCAAAAGTCTTTAAAAACTCGTGTGCAATAAGTAGTGACGACCGGTGTCGAGCGACACTAGGAGGCAGTGTCGATCGACACCAGCATCCATTGTGATCTCCAACTTGCTCTTCTCAGCTACAAAATGCCAAATGCTTCCAATCATCCCAATATGCATCCAATGAGTCCAAAACGTACCTGAACCTACAATGACTCGATAGAGACACAAAAACACCAAAAAAACTCTAAAAACAGGACTTATATCATGGTTAAAAACCGTAAAAACCATGATATATCAACTCCCCCAGACTTAGCCTTTGCTTGCCCTCAAGCAAAACAGAAACTTAACCTGTGAAAGAAGTTTGCAAATCGCGGAAACTCCCTTTCTCTTAAACCAATACGTTGAGCATTCAAACCAAATCCATATGCTTAGCAGACCAATTCAAATCCAACCTCCATGTACTTCTCCGTAAGCTTTTCTGTACCCCAGATTCACCCCACAATTTCATAACAACTTCCATTAGCCTTCATCGCTAGGTCTCATCAATGAAATCAGTGCCAAGGACCTTCTAGACTCATTCCCATTCAATACAATGACAAACCAGCCTATTTTCCACTTCTTTTTGGTACTCTTTCTCTCCCCCAGACTTATTTCTTTCTCAACATCTTTTGTGTTGTTTCTCTTCTTTTTTTTTATCTCAAAAGCGTAGGCGAATAATGGTATCATAGGAAATTTTCCTAACCTCGCTTCCAACTTTTGTGTGATCATTCCTTTTGAAGTAAAATAATGGGGTCGTTGGAAATTTTCCTATCCCTTTACTTTAAATAAAATCATATCATCTTTTCTGCGAATAAACACACTCTTTTATTAAACAAGGGAGAGGAGTACCATCACTTTTCAATTAGGCCTTTTTGTTTGGCAGGTAAGAACGAGGAGTCAAGCCCTAAGAACACCAGCTGCATTGATGAGGTAAAAGGAAGAGCTCAGAAATTAGCTCCAACTTGTGTGGAAACTGATGCAAAATATGGGTTTCTCTGGTTTACTGATCAGCTTTTGGATTTTTCATTAGTCGCATCTGAACTGAATCTGCATCATTAATCACTCACGCACATAGAATAAAAAGGAATATCGTAATTTCTTGACCAGTTTTGACTCAATAAAACAAACAAAATTTGACTCAATAACAACAAATAAGTATAACAAAAACAAACACAATGTCAGCGGCTACCTCCCCCAGACTTGAGAATCACTGTCCCCAGTGATATCAAACCAAGGAGTTGGTAAAAGAAAAAGAAACCAAATGGAATCAATATGGAGCGATGAGATCAGTGGAGTAACCTATGCCTGGTGTCGAACGACACCCATCGTTGGTGTTGTGGATGGAAGTCGGTGTCGAGCGACACTAAGAAAGAGTGTCGATCGACACAATGCCTGTTTGCAGAAACGATTTCTAGCAAGAAACATTGAATTGTCGATCTAAATCCAAAAAGCACTGTAAACACGCACACACAGATCAAAAGCAATGACATAGAACAACATAAATCCATATATAATCCAAATAGTAACTAACAAACTGACTCAAATAATGAAAAATGACTCAAGAGAAAGGTAAAAATAAGAGAAAGAAAAAGAACCATGACGAAACGAAAGACTAATCCTCATCTGTAGCCTCATCATCAGAAGAGGTGGGTGCACGACGAGAAAGGGCAGACCTGGGCGAGGGACGCACACAGCCGCAGCGAGACAACCTGGAGATCGCCTGCCAGATGCTCTGAAAGCTGTCAGCTACATAGCGCTGAAAATCCGCGGTCTCCATGGGAATCGCTGGTGTAGGCGGAAACGCAACAGGTGGACCTCCAGCAAGGTCAGGAACAGGAGCATCCTCTGCAATAGAAGGAACTGACCGGGAAGAGCTGCCTCGACGAACTCAAGATGGTGGAGCTGCAGTCAGGAGGCGGGAGTCAGGCTAGAAGTCAAGGCACAGAGGATCATCCGTAATGGCTGTGGTATCTCTCTGTGGCAGCTGAATCAAATGGGGGCCTCGAGAATCAGTGAAGCACCAAAGCCACTCAGGCTTAATCCAACGAGCACTCTTCAGGTACTCCTCGTCCATGAGCGAGTGCCTGGTAACAATGCTGCAACTCTAGTTGGTCGAATCTCAACATCCAACCAAGCATTGTAAAACAGAGAATCGTAATCATCCTAATCCTCTGAAATCTCTCTGTAAACACATGCATCACTCTCAACCTCCTCTTTTGGGGATTTCTCCAAAACTCTCTGCAAATTGATTCGCCTACCCTCTAACCTAGGCCATAGAGGACGAGATGGAGGTGCTACCTGTGGAGGGGGAGACTGCGGTCGCGAAGGCAAACCGGCGGCGGTGGTGGTGGCTCGCGGTGGGCGAGAGGAAGAGGCTTCACCGTCGCTTCTGTTTTGCTTCCTACGCATTTCCATTGTCGCAGATCGAGAAAATGGAGAATGAAATCAGATTGCCCGTGAAATTCCGATCGAAATGGTACCTGGAATCACCATTTCTAAATCGCAAGAGTTAGAGAATTTCTAAGAATATGAAATCGAGTTTCGGGTTTATGACGCTCGACACTGCACTTATAAACTTATGGTGTCGAGCGACACCATTGACTGGTGTCGTTCGACACTAAGATAGAGTGTCGATCGACACCAATAGCATGGTTCGACATGACTCAATTGAAATAAATTAAAACCAAATGAAATAAACGAAAAGCAAAAGAAATATGATACAGAGTTACCATAGTGGGTTGCCTCCCATTCAGCGCTTGTTTTAAGTCATTAGCTTGACTTGGCAGTTGATTTAAGCAGAGGGTGCATCGTCCAAACGGATAATGTGTCCGTCAGGGATGGCGGCATTTGTCCCGTAATATTTCACCCTTTGGCCATTCACAGTAAACTCTTTGCCGTCAGAGTTCATGAGGACAACAGCACCATAAGGTCGAACCTCCTTGATGGTGAAAGGACCTGACCAACGAGAACGTAATTTTTCAGGAAATAGAGTTAAACGAGAGTTGTACAGAAGTACCTGATCATTCGGTTCGAATTTCCTGGAGATGATTTTCTTATCATGATAAGCCTTTGTTCTCTCCTTGTACAGCTTAGAGTTCTCATAAGCGTGGAATCTTATCTCATCCAACTCGTTCAGCTGAACCATTCTCCTGTCCGCAGCATACCTGATGTCAAAATTCATCATCTTAACCGCCCAAGCTGCCTTGTGCTCTAATTCCACGGGAAGGTGACAGGCTTTCCCATAAAGCAAATGAAACGGTGTGGTGCCCAATGGAGTCTTGAAAACTGTCCTGTATGCCCAAAGCGCATCATCCAATTTGGCGGACCAATCCTTCCTTATCTTGTTCATTGTTTTCTCTAGGATCTCTTTAATTTGCTTGTTGGACACTTCCACTTGTCCACTTGTCTGAGGGTGATAAGGAGTGGCAACGCGATGATGTACCCCGTGTTTCTTCAACAACTTTTCAAATACCCTGTTGATGAAGTGTGAACCGCCATCACTGATATATCATGGTTTTTACGGTTTTTAACCATGATATAAGTCCTGTTTATAGAGTCTTTTTGGTGTTTTTGTGTCTTTATCAAGTCATTGTAGGTTCAGGTACGTTTTGGAATCATTGGAAGCATTTGGCATTCTGTAGCTGAGAAGAGCAAGTTGGAGATCACGATGGATGTTAGTGTCGATCGACACTGCCTCCTAGTGTCGCTCGACACCGGTCGCCACTACTTGTTGCACACGAGTTTTTAAAGACTTTTGAAGAATTACAGAATGACCCAGAAGTTTTCCCTAATTGCAAGACAAGTCCCTGACGTGTTTTAGAGTATAAATAGTTGTTTTTAGAGTTTTAGAACATATCTTATCTTTTACTTTTGGCAATTAGATTTTGAAGGAGAAACAGATCAGAACTCATTGTAGAGAGAAGATTTCGAACTCCCTTTATTCTATTCTAATGCAATTTATTCAGATTATGATTTGTGTTACATTGATTATGTCTGAGTAATTCACTTGTTAGATTTAGGGTTTTTCTGAGGATAGGATGAATTGTTGAATTGGATTTGCTCTGTTAGGGTTACCATATGGTTCTTCATCTAGGTTGAGATTAATGCTAGTTCTAGACTGATCACCTAGAATTTAGATCATAGGATAATTGGTAGACACGAAAGTGTTATTGGTTTCCTGAATTAAACCTTGATGAGCAAAATTCCTATCTGCAAGGACATTTGATTTAGGGATTTTGTGAACATATCGAACTTGGATTTAATGCATGTTTTGATTGTTGAATTTGCAAAGAAATTTGGAATTCACTGTTATAGACATAGATAATCTCTGCAACGAAAGTTGATTGGTTTGAATTTTGTGTTTGAGTTCAAGAGCGGTTCTTAACCAACCCTGCATTGCATATCTGTTTAACAATTCTGAATTCCTGAAGAATTTTCCTAAGTCTAGCTTTTCCATATTTGAAAACAAACACATTTACTTTTGCTTGCCTGTTTTACTTTTCTTTAATCACTATTTAGCTAAAATCAAACTACTAATCTATTGTGTGAGCATCAGTCTCTGTGGATTCGACCCCTAAGTACTGCATCGATCTCTTAATTTGAGAGAGTAAGCTCAAGGGATAATTTGAGCATATCAAATTTTGGCGCCGTTGCCGGGGACTCTTGTTTCACCATTAGATTTCTGTTAGGTTTTAGTCTAAATTCTTTTATTTATTTATTCACTTACGTTTTTCTTGTTTTTGTTTTCTCTTTGTGTTTCAGGTTTATGCCTAATCGCAAAACCAGGAGCAACAAAGATCTTCAGCTTGCAAATCCTTCGAACCAAGACATAACAAGAATTGAGCGCACTAACCGCAAGGCAAAGAAACTTGCTGCAATGGATAACTTGGTTGTTTTGGTGAGGGATGAAGCTGGGGTACTACGTGATCAAGAGGGCCAAGTGCGCAACGAGCAGGGCCAAAAACTTGATGTTGAGGGCAATGTGATGCCCGAATCCGCCGTTGGTGTCGATCGACACCCTGCTGGTGTCGCTCGACACCAACCTGCTATTGAAGCCCCAGATGTGCAGGCTGCTGCTACAGCTGCTCAGGTTGCTCGTGGCAGGACACTAGGGGACTACAACAGGCCAGATCAGTTCTACGCGAATCGATCTGCGATCATTCCCCCACCTTTTCAGAGGAATGACTTCGAGCTGAAACCCGCATACTTCACCCTTGTGGGACAGCACCCATTCCATGGCCTTCCTCACGAGCAACCTATGGATCATATTGAGAGGTTTGAGGATCTCGTTACAAGCATCAAGGCTAATGGGGTCTCAACTGATTTCTCTTCTGCAAACTCTTTCCCTACTCTCTTGGCGGGGAAGCAGCTTACTGGCTGAAGCAATTGAAGTCGGGATCTCTGACAACTTGGTGGGAGACCAAGAATGCATTTTTGAACAACTTCTATGATGATGCACGGTCAGAGGATGCGAGAACAAATATCTCAACTTTTTCTCAACAACCTGCTGAAGCATTCAAGGCTGCTTGGGTGCGATTCAGAGCTTATCAGCGCGATTGTCCGCATCACGGTTTCAGTGAGGTTCAGCTACTGGGTATCTTCTTCAGAGGCATGGATTGTAGGTATCAGATGGCTCTTGATGCTGCGAGTAATGGCAACTTCAACACCAGATATCCAGAGGATGCAATCACTTTGATCGAGAACTTGGCTTCGAGCAACAGCACGAAGAACGCTGATTTTGAGCGAAAGAAGCTAGCTGGTAGCTCTGAAGGTGGTCAGATTGCTGAGGTCAAGGCTGAGTTGGATTCAGTTCACAACCTCCTCATTGGTAAGAAGTCTGTTCATTTTGCTGCAGAAGTTGAGACCTTTGAGCAAGAAGGACGATCAGAAGAAGAAGTGTCGTTTGTCAACAAGGCTGGGTTTCAAGGTCAACGGTATGGCAACTACCAAGGGAACAGAGGCTACAGTGGCAACAATCAGTGGTCAAACTTTGCAGGTAATCAGAACTCTTCAGCCTACCCTCCACGTTCAGACTATCAGAAGCCTTATCTGACCAGCAGTTTCAGCAGAAACTATCGGAACTCTTCCTACCAGAAACCTGCTCCACCAACTCAAGATAGCGATGTCAAAGCTATGCTAGAACAGATTTTGGAAGGTCAACAGAAGATTACAGTAGACTTCAATGGGAAGATTGATGCTCTGTACACAGACCTGAATGGGAAGTTTAAAGTTTTGAGCACGCAAGTCAAGAAGCTGGATACTCAGGTTGCTCAGACTGCTGGGTCTGTAAAGCGACAAGAAGGATTCCTTCCAGGAAGGACTGACGCCAATCCTAAGCATCCTTGTAATGCCATCTCGTTGAGAAGTGGCAAGACCCTTCAACCTGTGTTGAAGCATCTCACCACAGACGAACTCCAGGAGTTGGAGGATATGGAAGATGAAGTGTCTGGTGATCAACGACCAGTGTCGATCGACACCACCCCTATGTGTCGATCGACACCAGTCGCAACTCCAGAGAAAACGACGTATGACGGAGAGAAATCGACCAAGCTCGACACCGAGGACTCGACACACGGTACTCGTGTCGACCGACACCACCAGGGTATCAATCGACACCGTCCAGAGGATAACACGAATTCTACGTATGACAGACCAAAACCGACCGTGATCGATACCACGATGTCGACACCAACGACCAGTGTCGATCGACACTCCTCTGGTGTCGCTCGACACCATGAACGCTCTCAACCAAGATCAAGCGATATTCTTCCTCAGGTTACAGAACGAATATACAAGCCTAAGGTCCCTTTTCCTAAGAACCCCAGGAAGTCTAAACAGGAGTTGGAAGATGCCAGATGCAAGGCCATGATGGATAAGCTCATCATTGAGATCCCTTTGATTGATGCTGTAAAGACTTCTTCTGTAATCAGACGGTATGTGAAGCGGATGGTGACCAAGGATATGAATGTTAAGCAAAGTGTGATGACGATCTCTGCTCATGTCAACCCTGTTATCCAAAACAAGATTCCGACAAACTCCCAGACCCTGGAAGCTTTGTTTTGGACTACAACATCTTCTCTGACAGGTTTGCACGTTCTTTGTGTGATTTGTGTTCTAGTGTCAACTTGATGCCTCGTTCTGTTGCAGTCAACCTTGGGATGACTGATTTCCAATCAACCCGGATCACGCTTATACTCGCTGATCGTTCTGTTCGGATTCCGGATGGTGTGCTTGAGGATGTTCTAATAACGATAGGGGATTGTCTCATTCCCACTGACTTTGTGGTTCTGCAATATGAGGAAAAACCTAAGGATCCTCTGATTTTAGGAAGACCTTTCTTGGCTACAGCAGGTGCCATCATTGATGTAAGGAAAGGACGGATTGGGCTGAATGTAGGCGACTTGGTGATGAACTTTGACATGGATAAGCTAGTCAAGAGACCTACCATTGATGGGTAGACTTTCTATGTGGATACGTTATCCAACTTTGCTCAGGAGATTTTCCACGAGATGCACCCTGAGGACCCTTTGGAAAGGGCTTTGCTCACTCCTACAAAGGAAACAGAGCATTTAGATGACATTGCTGCTGGGTATTTCAGGCTAATGGACACGACCGACCAGATGACGCAGTCAACAGGTACAGAGGAGTGTATTGCAACTTCTGAAAAGGTTGCCACTGTTAGTGATTGGAGTCCAGAGAAAGCTCCTAAGGTTCATCTCAAACAACTCCCTGCAGGGCTAAGGTACGCTTTTCTTGGTGAAAACTCTTCTTACCCTGTCATTGTGAATGCTTCTTTAAACAACGCAGAGCTCACTTTATTGCTAAGTAAGCTGCGCAAGTTTCGCAAAGCTCTTGGCTATTCTCTTGATGACATTGCATGTATCTCTCCAGATTTGTGCATGCATAGGATCTATCTTGAGGATGAGACAACGTCGTCAGTTGAGCATCAGAGGAGGTTAAACCCGAATCTGAAAGAGGTTGTTAAGAAGGAGATCATGAAATTGCTGGAAGCTGGTATCATATATCCTATCTCAGACAGCAAGTGGGTTAGCCCAGTGCATGTGGTTCCTAAGAAAGGAGGGGTTACAGTGGTTAAGACTGACAAGGATGAGCTGATCCCTACAAGAACAGTGACAGGCCACAGGATGGGCATTGACTACAGAAAGCTGAATGCTGCGACCAGGAAAGACCATTTCCCTCTACCCTTCATTGATCAAATGCTGGAAAGGTTAGCTAGTCACTCTTACTACTGCTTCCTTGTTGGATATTCGGGGTTCTTTCAGATTCCTATCCATCCAGACGACCAGGAGAAGACTACTTTTACTTGTCCCTATGGTACTTTTGCATACCGCAGGATGCCATTTGGCCTTTGTAATGCTCCTGCGACCTTTCAGCGATGTATGATATCGATCTTCACTGACATGATCGAAGACTACATGGAAGTCTTTATGGATCACTTTTCTGTTTATGGGTCCTCCTTTAAAGACTGCCTGGACAACTTGTGCAAGGTGCTTGCTCGATGCGAAGAAAAGCATCTGGTTCTGAATTGGGAAAAGTGTCACTTTATGGTCCGCGATGGTATTGTGCTTGGGCATCGGGTTTCAGAAGCTGGGATTGAGGTTGATCGAGCTAAGATTGAGGTGATGACAGGTCTACCACCTCTAAATTCTGCGAAATCAGTGAAGAGTTTTCTGGGATACGCAGGCTTCTACAGACGATACATCAAAGACTTCAGCAAGATCGCCAGGCCGCTAACTGCTTTGCTCTGCAAGGATGTTCAGTTTGAGTTCGATGCTGATTGTCTCTCAGCGTTCGAACAGATCAAGCAAGCATTAGTGAGTGCTCCTATTGTCCAACCTCCAGATTGGGATCTACCTTTTGAGGTTATGTGTGACGCTAGTGACTTCGCAGTTGGGGCTGTTCTGGGACAGAAAAATGACAAGAAGCTTCATTCCATCTACTACGCCAGCAGAACGCTTGATGACGCACAGAGGAATTATGCAACAACAGAGAAGGAACTGTTGGCCGTGGTGTTTGCTTTTGAGAAGTTTCGCACGTACTTGGTAGGATCTAAGGTGATCTTCCATACAGATCACTCAGCTCTCAAATACTTGATGCAGAAAAAGGAGGCTAAGCCGAGACTGTTGAGATGGATTCTTCTGCTTCAGGAATTCGACATCGAGGTCAGAGACAAGAAGGGAGTTGAGAATAGTGTCGCAGATCATCTCTCAAGGATTCGGATTGACGATGGTGTTCCTATTCATGATGATCTACCTGAGGAAGCCATCAACCTGGTCGAAACCGGTTTTCAGCATGATCTACAGGCATTTTTGAGACACAATCTGCAGAATGCTCCGTAGAGACGGACGGTTGCCGATCAAGCATTGGTGCATTCGACACACACCCTCGACACATGGTCTCGGTGTCGACCGACACCACTTTCAGTGTCGATCGACACCCTCCGTCTGCTGCTTCGGAGTTGGGCTGTGCCAGCTATGCAGCGTCTGTAGCTGTTTCACATCGTCCGTGGTATGCTGACATTGCCAACTACCTTGCTGCGGAAGATGAGCCAGATAACTTCACAGGGTATGCTAAGAAGAAATTCTTGCGAGAGCTCAGGCGTTTCTACTAGGACGAGCCGTACTTGTATAAGCACTGCTCTGATGGGGTTTACAGAAGATGCATTGTAGAATCTGAGGTTTTTGATGTGTTGTTTCATTGTCACGGGTCTGAGTATGCCGGACACTTCGCTACCTTCGAGACAGTGTCCAAGGTACTTCAAGCAGGGTTTTGGTGGCCCACTATGTTCAAGGATGCCCACGCATTCATCTCCACATGTGATGTCTGTCAGCGCAGAGGAAAGGTAAGCAAACGCCATGAGATGCCACAGAACTTCATCCTCGAGGTTGAAATCTTCGATTGCTGGGGTATTGATTTCATGGGCCCCTTCCCCTCCTCTTTAGGGAACAGGTACATTCTGGTCGCTGTCGATTACGTCTCCAAGTGGGTGGAGGCAATTGCCAGTCCTAGGAATGACTCTGCGGCGTTCCTCGCATTGTGATCAGTGATGGCGGTTCACACTTCATCAACAGGGTCTTTGACAAGTTGTTGAAGAAGCACGGGGTTCATCATCGTGTCGCTACTCCTTATCACCCTCAGACAAGCGGACAAGTGGAAGTGTCCAACAGGCAGATTAAGGAGATCCTAGAGAAAACAGTGAGTATGACCAGGAAGGATTGGTCTGCCAAGTTGGATGATGCACTATGGGCTTACAGGACAGCATTCAAGACACCATTGGGCACCACACCGTTTCATCTGCTTTATGGGAAAGCATGTCACCTTCTAGTGGAATTAGAGCATAAGGCAGCTTGGGCAGTTAAGATGATGAATTTCGACATCAGGTCTGCTGATGACAGGAGGATGGTTCAGCTGAATGAGTTGGACGAAATCCGGTTCCATGCTTATGAGAACTCAAAGCTGTACAAGGAAAGAACAAAAGCCTATCATGATAGGAAGATCATCTCCAGGCAATTCGAACCTAACGACCAGATACTTCTGTACAACTCTCGTTTAACTTTATTTCCTGGAAAATTGCGTTCTCGTTGGTCAGGTCCTTTCACCATCAAAGAAGTTCGACCAGATGGTGCTGTTGTCCTACTGAACTCTGATGGCAACGGGTCAAACATTACTGGGCAAATGCCGCTATCCCTAACGGCCACATTATCCATCTGGACGATGCACCCTCTATTTAATCAACTGCCAAATCAAGCTAATGACTTAAAACAAGAGCTGAGTGGGAGGCAACCCACTACGGTAACTCTGTATCATATCTCTTTTGCTTTTCGTTTCTTTCATTTGGTTTTGGTTTATTTGAATTGAGTCTTGTCCGACCATGGCCTCAGTGTCGATCGACACTACTCTTTAGTGTCGATCGACACCGATAGATTACCGTGTTGACGAATCGTGATATTGGTGTCGATCGACACCAGTCAATGGTGTCGCTCGACACCATAAGTTTATATGCCCAGTGTCGAGCGTCATAACCCGACAATTGATTTCACAACACAAATTCCTCTCTAACTTCTGCGATTTTCAGGCGATTTCGGTGTTTCCAGGTGCTATCTTGATCGGAATTTCAAGGGCAATCCGATTTGATGCTCCATTTCCTCGATCTGCAACAATGGAAACACATAGGAAGAGAAACAGAAACGACGGCGAGGCTTCATCCTCTCGCCCACTGCGAGCCGCCACCACCGCCGCCGCAGGCTCCTCCTCGCCGTCGTCGCCTCCTCCTCCACAGGTAGCTCCTCCATCTCGTCCTCCATGGCCTAGGTTAGAAGGTAGGAAGATAAACATATCTAGGGTTTGGGAGAAAACCCCAAAAGAGGAAGTTGAGAATGACGCTTGTGTGTACAGAGAGATTGTAGAGGATTGGGATGATTATGACTCTTTGTTTTACAATGCTTGGTTGGGAGTTGAGATTCGACCAACTAGGGTCGCGGATAATGTTGCTTTGAGGAGAATGGGTATTAAGGAGGATGTCCTGAAACTTCTGAGGAAGATTGGTTTGGGTACAATAGCGACCAAACACTACACGATCTGTTCCCTGACTTGGTCCGCCAGTTCTTGGCTACTGTTCGTATCTACTACACGAACGAGGTTGTGAAGAATGCTCAGGAAGGTACACTCACCTTTCTGATTCGTGGAGTTCGTTACAGGTTATCTCTGCGCGATCTCTGTGGGCTGTATGGTTTCAGCAAGGACCCAACAGGGGTGGCTCTTCCCACTATTTTCTATGATGCATAGGCCTTCTGGGCCTACTTTGGGAATGGGGGTTATGACTCGAAGACGTCCACCCAGTCTGACATCCGCCATCCTGCCCTGAGGTATGTCACTCGTCTTCTTGGGAACACATTTTTGTGTAAGATGGAGCCTGGCAAGATGAGATTGTCTGAGCTGGTTTTTCTGTATTATGCTGTTGGCGATCTGTGTGTTGATAGTTTTGAGTGGCGTGAGCTAGATGATGACATTAACTTAGGGGTTGTGTTTGCACATCACTTGGTCTCTCTGAAGACTAAGCCTTTTTCTGGTCGTGGGACCAAGGTTGAGAGTGTAGGTAGTCTGTTGACACCTATTTTTAGGCATTGTGGGATTGCTACAGAGAGTTGCAGCATCATTACCAGGCACTCGCTCATGGATGAGGAGTACCTGAAGAGTGCTCGTTGGATTAAGCCCGACTGGCTTTGGTCCTTCACTGATTCTCGCGGCCCCCACCTGATTCAGCTGCCACAGAGGGATCTCACGGCGATTACAGAGGACCCTCTGTGCCTTGATTTCCAGCCCAACTCTCGTCTGCTGACTGCTGCTCCACCATCTCGGGTTCGTCGTGGCAGCTCTTCCCGATCAGCTCCTTCTGCTGCAGAGGATGCTCCTGTTCCTGACCTTGCTGGAGGTCCATCCTTCGAGCTTCCGCCTACACCAGCGCTCCCCATGGAGACTACAGATTTTCAGCGATATATCGCTGACAGCTTTCAGAGCATTTGGCAGGCAATCTCTAGGTTGTCTCGCTGCGGTTGTGTGTGTCCCTCGACCAGGTCTGCTCCCCTTCGCCGTGCACCCACTCCTTCTGATGATGAGGCTACAGAGGAGGATTAGTCTTTTGATTGGTCATGGTTCTTTTTCTTTCTCTTATTTTTACTTTTCCTTTGAGTCATTTTTCTTTCTTTGAGTCAGTCTGTCAGCTACTATTTGGATCATGTATGGATTTATGTTGTTCTTTATCATTGCTTTTGATCTGTGTGTGCGTGTTTACAGTGCTTTTTGGATTTAGATCGACAATTCAATGTTTTATGCTAGAACTCATTTCTGCAAACAGACATGGTGTCGATCGACACTCACTATTAGTGTCGCTCGACACTGACTTCCAATTACACCGCCAGACGATATGCACTTGGTGTCGATCGACACCACCGTTGGGTGTCATTCGACACCAGGCCCAGGTTACTCAATGACTCTCTTAACTCCATATTGTTCCATTTGATTTCTTTCTTTTACCACCACTTACTTTGGTATCACTGGGGACAGTGCTACTCAAGTCTGGGGGAAGTAGTCGCTGAGATTGTATTTATTTTGTTGTTTTTATTTTGGTTTTATTAAGTTGAGTCAAATTCTGTTTGTTTTATTGAGTCAAAACTGGTTAGGGAATTACGATCTTTCTTCTTATTCTATGTGCTTGAGTGATTAATGATGCAGATTTAGTTCAGATGCGACTAATGAAAAATCCAAAAGCTGATCAGTATTCTAGAGAGACCCATGTTTTGCAACAGTTTCCACACAACCTGGAGCTAATTTCTGAGCTCTTCCTTTACCTCATCAATGCAGCTGGTGTTCTTAGGGCTTGACTCCTCGTTCTTACCTGACAAACAAAAAGCCTAATTGAAAAAAGTAATGGTACTCCTCTCCTTTATTCAGTAAAAAGAGTGTGTTTATTTGCAGAAAAGATGATATGATTTTCTTTAAAGTAAAGGGATAGGAAAATTTCCAACGACCCCATTATTTTACTTCAAAAGGAATGATCACACAAAAGTTGGAAGCGAGGTTAGAAAAATTTCCTATGATACCATTATTCGCCTACACTTTTGAGAAAAAAAAAAAAAAAAAAAAAAAAAGAGAGAAACAACACAACAGATGTTGAGAAAATAATAAGTCTGGGGGAGAGAAAGAGTACCAAAAAGATGTGGAAATTGGTTAGTTTGTCATGGTATTGAATGGGAATGAGTCTAGAATGTCCTTGGCACTGATTTCATTGATGAGACCCAGCGATGAAGGCTAATGGGAATTGTTGTGGAATTGTGGGGTGAATCTGGGGTACAGAAAAGCTTACGGAGAAGTACATAGAGGTTGGATTTGAATTGGTCTGTTGAGCATATGGATTTTGGGTTGAATGCTCAATGCATTGGTTTAAGAGAAAAGGGAGTTTCCGCGATTTGCAAACTTCTTTCACAGGTTAAGTTTCTGTTTTGCTTGAGGGCAAGCAAAGGCCAATTCTGGGGGAGTTGATATATCATGGTTTTAACGGTTTTTAACCATGTTATAAATCCTGTTTATAGAGTTTTTTTGGTGTTTTTGTGTCTTTATCAAGTCATTGTAGGTTCAGGTACGTTTTGGAATCATTGGAAGCATTTGGCATTCTGTAGCTGAGAAGAGCAACTTGGAGATCACGATGGATGTTGGTGTCGATCGACACTGCCTCCTAGTGTCGCTCGACACCGGTCGCCACTACTTGTTGCACACGAGTTTTTAAAGACTTTTGAAGAATTACAGAATGACCCAGAAGTTTTCCCTAATTGCAAGACAAGTCCCTGACGTGTTTTAGAGTATAAATAGTTGCTTTTAGAGTTTTAGAACATATCTTATCTTTTACTTTTGGCAATTGGATTTTGAAGGAGAAACAGATCAGAACTCATTGTAGAGAGAAGATTTCGAACTCCCTTTATTCTATTCTAATGCAATTTATTCAGATTATGATTTGTGTTACATTTATTATGTCTGAGTAATTCACTTGTTAGATTTAGGGTTTTTCTGAGGATAAGATGAATTGTTGAATTGGATTTGCTCTGTTAGGGTTACCATATGGTTCTTCATCTAGGTTGAAATTAATGCTAGTTCTAGACTGATCACCTAGAATTTAGATCATAGAATAATTGGTAGACACGAAAGTATTATTGGTTTCCTGAATTAAACCTTGATGAGCAAAATTCCTATCTGCAAAGACATTTGATTTAGAGATTTTGTGCACATATCGAACTTGAATTTAATGCATGTTTTGATTGTTGAATTTGCAAAGAAATTTGGAATTCACTGTTATAGACATAGATAATCTCTGCAACGAAAGTTGATTGGTTTGAATTTTGTGTTTGAGTTCAAGAGCGGTTCTTAACCAACTCTGCATTGCATATCTGTTTAACAATTCTGAATTCCTGAAGAATTTTCCTAAGTCTAGCTTTTCCATATTTGAAAACAAACACATTTACCTTGCCTGTTTTACTTTTCTTTAATCACTATTTAGCTAAAACCAAACTACTAATCTATTGTGTGAGCATCAGTCTCTGTGGATTCGACCCCTAAGTACTGCATTGATCTCCTAATTTGAGAGAGTAAGCTCTAGGGATAATTTGAGCATATCAATCACTGATCACAATTCGAGGAACTCCAAAGCGAGGAAAGATGATGGTCTTAAACAGCTTAAGAACCACCGCAGAATCATTCTTAGGACTAGCAATTGCCTCCACCCACTTTGAAATGTAATCCACAGCGACCAGAATGTACTTGTTCCCAAAAGATGAGGGAAAAAGACGCATGAAATCAATGCCCCAGCAATCAAAGACTTCAACCTCGAGGATGAAGTTTTATGGCATCTCGTGTCGTTTGCTGATTTTTCCTCTGCGTTAACAGACATCACATGTGAAGATGAATGCATGAGCATCCCTGAACATAGTAGGCCACCAAAACCCTTCTTGAAGAACTTTGGACACCGTTTTGAAGGTAGCAAAGTGTCCTGCATAGTCAGACCCGTGACAGTGAAACAACACATCTGAAACCTCAGATTCCGTAATGCATCTTCTGTAAACTCCATATGAACAGTGCTTATACAAGTACGGCTCATCCCAGTAGAATCGCCTGAGTTCTCGCAAGAATTTCTTCTTAGCATACCTTGTGAAGTTGTCCGGCTCGTCCTCTGCAGCAAGGTAGTTGGCAATATCAGCATACCATGGACGAGGTGAAACAGCTACAGAAGCCGTATAGTCTTCGCATTCCAATTCTGGAACACCATACGAGGGGTGTCGATCGACACTTGAAGTGGTGTCGGTCGACACCGAGACTATGTATCGAGGATGTGTGTCGAGTGTACCATCGCTTGATCGACAACCGTCCGCCTTGACGTATGAGGTGTCGATCAACACCCTGGTGGTGTCGGTTGACACTAAAACCAATCCAGAATTGTTTTGCAGATTATGTCGCAAGAAGGCTTGTAGATCTTGCTGAAATCCGGTTTCCACCAAATGGATAGTCTCCTCAGGTAGAGAATCACGAATAGGAACACCATCGTCAATTCGAATCCATGAGAGATGATCAGCAACACCATTCTCGACCCCTTTCTTGTCCCTGACCTCGATGTCGAATTCCTAAAGCAGAAGAATCTATCTCAACAATCTCGGCTTAGCATTTTTTTTCTGCATCAAGTATTTGAGAGCTGAGTGATCTGTATAGACAATTACCTTAGATCCTACCAAGTAGGTGCGAAATTTCCCAAAAGCAAACACGACAGCCAACAGCTCCTTCTCTGTTGTTGCATAATTCCTCTGTGCGTCATCAAGCGTTATACTTGCGTAGTAGATGGCATGAAGTTTCTTGTCTTTTTTCTGTCCCAGAACAGCCCCAACTACGAAGTCACTAGCATCACACATTATCTCAAAAGGTAGACTCCAATCTGGAGGTTGGACAATAGGAGCACTCACTAATGCTTGCTTAATTAGTTCG
Source organism: Turritis glabra (assembly GCA_900406565.1). Classification (NCBI taxonomy): domain Eukaryota; kingdom Viridiplantae; phylum Streptophyta; class Magnoliopsida; order Brassicales; family Brassicaceae; genus Turritis; species Turritis glabra. Next base: position 44,946 of record OVBN01000237.1, read on the forward strand.
AATGCTGAGAGACAATTAGCATCGAACTCAAACTGAACGTCTTTGCAGAGCAAAGCAGTTATTCGCCTGGCGATCTTGTTAAAATCCTTGATGTATCTTCTGTAGAAGCCTGCATGTCCCAGAAAACTCCTCACTGATTTCACAGAATTTGGGGGTGGTAGACTCGTCATAACCTCAATATTAGCGCGATCAACCTCTATTCCAGCTTCTAAAACCCGATGCCCAAGCACAATACCGTCGCGGACCATAAAGTGACACTTCTCCCAGTTCAAAACCAAATGTTTCTCTTCACACCGAGCGAGCACCTTGCATAAGTTGTCTAGGCAGTCTTTAAAGGAAGACCCATAAACAGAAAAGTCATCCATAAAGACCTCCATGTAGTCCTCGATCATGTCAGTAAAGATCGACATCATACACCGGAGCATTACAAAGTCCAAATGGCATCGTGCGATATGCAAAACTACCATAGGGATAAGTAAAAGTAGTCTTCTCCTGGTCGTCTGGATGGATCGGAATCTGAAAGAACCCTGAATACCCATCAAGGAAGCAGTAGTACGAGGGACTGGCTAACCTTTCCAGCATCTGGTCAATGAAGGGCAGGGGGAAATGGTCTTTCCTGGTTGCAGCATTCAACTTCCTGTAGTCAATGCACATTCTGTGTCCTGTCACTGTTCTTGTAGGGATCAGCTCATCTTTATCAGTCTAAACCACTGTAACCCCTCCTTTCTTAGGAACCACATGCACCGGACTGACCCAATTACTGTCTGAGATAGGATAGATGATACCAGCTTCCAGCAATTTCATGATCTCCTTCTTAACAACCTCCTTAGATTCGGATTCAGCCTCCTCTGATGCTCAACTGATGACTTTGTCTCATCCTCAAGGTAGATCCTATGCATGCACATATCTGGAGAGATATCTGCAATGTCATCAAGAGAATAGCCAAGAGCTTTGCGAAACTTGCGCAGCTTACTTAGAAGTAAAGTGAGCCCTGCGTTGTTTAAAGAAGCATTTACAATGACAGGATAAGAAGAGTTTTCACCAAGAAATACGTACCTTAGCCCTGTAGGGAGTTGTTTGACATCAACCTTGAGAGCTTTTTCTGCACTCCAATCACTGACAAAGGCAACCTTTTCAGAAAATGCAATACACTCCTCTGTACCTGTTGACTGCGTCATCTGATCGCTTGCGTCTATTAGCTTGACATACCCAGCAGCGATGTCATCTAGGTGTTCTGTTTCCTCTGTAGGAGTGAGCAAAGCCCTTTCCAAAGGGTCGTCAGGGTGCATCTCGTGGAAAATCTCCTGAGCAAGATTGGATAATGTATCCACATAGAAGGTCTGGCCATCAATGGTAGGTCTCTTAACTAGGTCTCTTAACTAGCTTATCCATATCAAAGTTCATCACCAAGTCACCCACATTCAGCCCGATCTGTCCTTTCCTTACATCAATGATGGCACCAGCTGTAGCCAAGAAAGGTCTTCCTAAAATCAAAGGATCCTTAGGTTCTTCCGCGTATTGCAGAACCACAAAGTCAGTGGGAATGAGACAATCCCCTATCGTTATCGGAACATCCTCAAGCACACCATCCAGAATTCGAATAGAACGATCAGCTAGTATGAGTGTGATCCGGGTTGATTGGAAATCAGTTATCCCAAGGTTGACTGCAACTGATCGAGGCATCAAATTGACACTAGAACCCAAATCACACAAAGAACGTGCAAACCTATCAGAGAAGATGTTGCAGTCCAAAACAAAGCTTCCAGGGTCTAAGAGTTTTTCTGGAATCTTGTTCTGGATAACAGCGTTGACATGAGCAGAGATCATCATCACACTTTGCTCAACATTCATATCCTTGGTCACCATCCGCTTCACATACCGTCTGATTACAGGAAAAGTCTTTACTGCATCAATCAAAGGGATCTCAACAATAAGCTTATCCATCATGGCCTTGCATCTGGCATCTTCCAACTCCTGTATAGACTTCCTAGGGTTCCTAGGATAGGGAACCTTAGGCTTGTATACCCGTGCTGTGACTTGAGAGAGAATGTCGATTGATCCTGGTTATGATCACTCATGGTGTCGAGCGACACTAGAAGGGTGTCGATCGACACTGGTTATCGGTGTCGACACCGTAGTGTCGATCATGGTCAATTTTGGTCTGTCAGACATAGAATTCTTGTTATCCTCTGGAAGGTGTCGATCGACACTGATGTTGTGTCGGTCGACACTAGTACCTTGTGTCGAGTCCTCGGTGTCGACCTTGGTCAATTTCTATCCATCATACTTCGATTTCTCCGAAGTTGCGACTGGTGTTGATTAACACTCATGGGTGGTGTCGACCGACACTGGTTGTTGGTCACCAGACACTCCATCTTCCACATCCTCCAACTCCTGGAGTTCGTCTGTTATGAGACGCTTCAACACAGGTTGAAGGGTCTTGCCACTTCGCAACGAGATGGCATTACAGGGATGCTTAGGATTTGCATCAGTCCTTCCTAGAAGGAATCCTTCTTATCTCTTTACAGACCCAGCAGTCTGAGCAACCTGAGTATCCAGCTTCTTGACATGCGTGCTCAAAGCTTCAAACTTCCCATTCAGGTCTGTGTACAGAGTATCAACCTTCCCATTAAAGTCTACTGTAATCTTCTGTTGACCTTCCAAAATCTGTTCTAGCATAGCTTTAATATCGCTATCTTGAGTCTGCGGAGAGGGTTTCTGGTATGAAGAATTTCCATAGCTTCTGCTGAAACTGCTGGTCGGATAAGGCTTCTGATAGTCTGGCCTTTGAGGATAGGCTGAATAGTTCTGATTACCTGAAAAGTTCGACTGCTGATTGTTTCCACTGTAACCTCTGTTCCCTTGGTAGTTACTATACCGCTGACCTTGAAACCCAGCCTGATTGATAAACTGCACTTCTTCTTCTGATCGTCCTTCTGGCTCAAAGGTCTCAACTTCTGCAGCAAAATGAACAGACTTCTTACCGACAAGGAGGTTGTGAACTGAATCTAACTTGGCCTTGACCTCAGCAATCTGACCACCTTCAGAGCTACCAGCTAGCTTTTTTCTCTCAAAATCAGCGTTCTTCGTGCTGTTACTCGAAGCTAAGTTCTCAATCAAAGTGACTGCATCCTCTGGATATCTGGTGTTGAAGTTGCCATTACTCGCAGCATCCAGAGCCATCTGATACCTCCAATCCACCCCTCTGAAGAAGATTCCCAGTAGCTGAACCTCACTGAAACCGTGATGCGGACAATCTCGCTGATAAGCTCTGAATCGCACCCAAGCAGCCTTGAATGCTTCAGAAGGTTGTTGAGAAAAAGTTGAGATCTTTGTTCTCGCATCCTCTGACCTTGCATCATCATAGAAGTTGTTTAGGAATGCATTCTTGGTCTCCCACCAAGTTGTCAGTGATCCTGCCTTCAATTGCTTGAGCCAGTAAGCTGCTTCCTCACCAAGAGAGTAAGGGAAGAGTTTGCAGAAAAGGAAATTGGTAGAGTCCCATTAGCCTTGATGCTTGTAACGAGATCCCCAAATCTCTCAATATGATCCATGGGTTGCTCGTGAGGAAGACCATGGCATGGATGCTGTCCAACAAGAGTGAAGTATGCGGATTTCGGCTCGAAGTCATTCCTCTGAAAGGCTGGGGGAATGATCGTAGATCGATTCGCATAGAACTGATCTGGCCTGTTGTAGTCCCCTAGTGTTCTGCCACGAGCAACAGCGGCAGCAGCAGCAGCTGCCTACAAATCCGGAGCCTCAATAGCAGGTGGGTGTCGAGCGACACAACCAAGGTGTCGATCGACACCAACGGCGGGTTCGGGTATCACATTACCCTCAGCATCAAGTTTCTGGCCCTGCTCATTGCGCACGTGGCCCTCTTGATCACGTAGTACCCCAGCTTCATCCCTGACCAAAACAACCAAGTTATCCATTGCAGCAAGTTTCTTTGCTTTACGGTTAGTGCGCTCAATTCTTGTTATGTCTTGGTTCGAAGGATTTGCAAGGTGAAGATCTTTGTTGCTCCTGGTTTTGCGATTAGGCATAAACCTGAAACACAAAGAGAAAAGAAAAATGAGAAAAACGTAAGTAAATAAATAACAAAAGAATTTAGACTAAAACCTAACAGAAATCTAATGGTGAAACAAGAGTCCCCGGCAACGGCGCCAAAATTTGATATGCTCAAATTATCCCTAGAGCTTACTCTCTCAAATTAAGAGATCAGTGCAGTACTTAGGGGTCGAATCCACAGAGACTGATGTTCACACAATAGATTAGAAGTTTGGGTTTTAGCTAAATAGTGATTAAAGAAATGTAAAACAGGCAAGCAAAAGTAAATGTGTTTGTTTTCAGATATGGAAAAGCTAGACTTAGGGAAATTCTTCAGGAATTCAGAATTGTTAAACAGATATGCATTGCAGGTTTGGTTAAGAACCGTTCTTGAACTCAAACATAAAATTCAAACCAATTAACTTTCGTTGCAGAGATTATCTATGCCTATAACAGTGAATCCCAAATTTCTTTGCAAATTCAACAATTAAAACATGCATTAAATCCAAGTTCGATATGTTCACAAAATCCCTAAATCAAATGTCTTTGCAAATAGGTATTTTGCTCATCAAGGTTTAATTCAGGAAATCAATAACACTTTCATGTCTATCAATTTTCCTATGATCTAAATTCCAGGTGATCAGTCTAGAACTAGCATTAATCTCAACATAGATGAAGAACCATGTGATGACCCTAACAGAACAATCCAATTCAACAATTCATCCTATCCCTAGAAAAACCCTAAATCTAACAGGTGAATTACTCAAACATAATCAATGTAACACAAATCATAATCTGAATAAATTGCATAAGAATAGAAATAAAGGGAGTTCGAAATCTTCTCTCTACAATGAGTTCTGATCTGTCTCTCCCAACAAGCTCTCAAAATCCAATTGCCAAAAGTAAAGATCAGATCTGTTCTAAAACTCTAAAAAAACTATTTATACTCTAAAATACGTCAGGGACTTGTCTTGCAATTAGGGAAAACTTTTAGGTCATTCTGCAATTCTTCAAAAGTTTTTAAAAACTCGTGTGCAATAAGTAGTGGCGACCGGTGTCGAGCAACACTAGGAGGCAGTGTCAATCGACACCAGCATCCATTGTGATCTACAACTTGCTCTTCTCAGCTACAGAATGCCAAATGCTTCCAATCATCCCAATATGCATCCAATGAGTCCAAAACGTACCTGAACCTACAATGACTCGATAGAGACACAAAAACACCAAAAAGACTCTAAAAACAGGACTTATATCATGGTTAAAAACTGTAAAAACCATGATATATCACTTGCTTCAGGATTCATTCGATATGCTGGTTTTTTTGGGTAAGGCTAAGCCAGGAACAAGATCAATCTGATGCTCTATGCCTTGGATTGAGGGTAAACCAGGGGGTATCTCCTCGGGAAATAAATCTTCGAACTTGTTAAGGAGGGGCTGAACCATTGGTGGAATTTGCAGTTCACCTAAACCTGAACTTAGACACTCTTTAAACAACATTAGTAGCACAGTGCCTTGGGCACTAATTGTTTTACAAACAGCTCCAAGAGATAAATAAAGGCTAGAGTTACTTACCTCGACCTCCTTGTTCATATGCGTTTGTAGTTCATGCACTTCAGATGGACTAAGGGGTGCAAGATTGTACTTAAGATCTTCGTAGGTGAATGAATAACGATTAGTGCGGCCGTCATGATGAGTTGCTCTATCATATTGCCATGGCCTGCCAAGTAATAAGTGCCCAGCATGCATTGGAACCATATCACAAGTAACTTGATCTTGGTATTTCCCAACACTAAACGTCACTAGAACTTGCTCTGAAACTTTCAGCTCCGTGAGATCATTGAGCCAACGTAGCTTATATGGCCTTGGATGTTTGGATTTTTTTAGACCTAACCTGTCTACCATATACTTGCTAGCCACATTAGTACAATAACCACCATCGATTATGAGATTACATACCTTGTTCTGGATGGTACATCTTGTGTGAAAGATGTTTTCCCTTTGTACTTCCTCAGCTGGGTTAATGATCACACTTAGCATTCTCCTAACCACCAAAAGCTCTCCGGTGTCAGGATATTCAATGTCTTCCTCATTCTCGGCTGGTTCATCATCTTGTTCGTCTTCTGATTCATAATCTCTGCTGGTTGTGATAATCATGACTCTTTGGTTCGGATATTCCCTTGCCATATGTCCTCTACCTTGACACTTAAAACATGTTATGTCACGAGTTCTTTGTGTACCATTAGGGAACTTACCTTGCTCAGGTCGTGTGGCTTTAGGAGCTTCGATGTTCTTCCCTTTAAAGCGTGAATCAATTTCCACAGCTTTTCCTCGGTCCATTGATTTGGAGTTGCTATGCTGCCCAATGTTGAGTAGACTTATTGTTGTTGCGGGTTGTAAAGGAAGTCTTGCGTTTGATCTGTTGCTCAACTTGTACCGCTAGGTGCAATAGCTCATTAAGTCCACTGTATTGAGCTCTCTCCACCTTCCTTTGAATCCTTTCTTGCAGCCCATCTATGAATTGTACCATGAGTGTTTCTTCGGATTCTTCCAACTCCAAAGAGTTCATCAGCTTCTCCAACTCCTCAAAGTACTCGTCTACACTTCGGATTCCCTGAGATAACTTACGAAAACGTTTTTGTAAGTCTCTATGATAATGATCTGGTACATACCTAAGTCGTAGGAGGTATTTCATATCACTCCATGTTGATACTGGTCCAAAACGTTGCCTTCTCCTTTCAGCTACGTTTCTGTCCCACCATGCTAGTGCATTGTCTGTGAGCTGAGCAGCTGCTACAGCTACCTTCTTGCGTTCACCATAGCTATAACACTCAAATATATGCTCCAAACGCCTCTTCCAATCCAAGTATACCTCTGGATCAGATTTTCCTGCAAAAGTAGGTGGAGTTAGTTTCAGATCATTGTAAGTTTCACGAGGTTCTACTCGTCTAGCTTGGTTCATTCTGAAGGGATCTTCTCTCCGCGGATGTTGTCGCCTCAATGGGTCTGGGGGTATGTCATCATCCTCCACGTCCAGAATCTCCTCATCCTCTTCTCGGATGTTTCTCCTTGCTTGAACATTCCTCTCTTCAGCTCTAAGCTGAGGGGGTTGAGGTTGCTCCAATCATCCTACTCGAGCTCCAATTCCTCTAATCTCCTCTCTCATAGCTGTGAGCAGTTGCATGATATCATTATGGGGAACGTTAACTCCATCTGCCATTGTACTCTTTAGGTGTTGTTGTCACTTGCACTCAACAGAAACAACAAATGATTAAAGACACAAAGCAAAGTGCTATCCGAATCACTACAAAAACAGAAAACAGAAAATGCAGTAGAAATATGCGGTTTAAGTTTTCCTTTCGATAAAATAGCAAACGAATTTTAAAATTAACAACAACAATTTTTGTGGGGTTTTTAGGGTTTAAATGAATGAAAACAGCTAAAAAAATATTTTTATGAGTTTTTCTGGATTTTATAAAATTGAAACAATAAAACAGACGAAAATTGATTTTTTAGGGGTTTTTATGAAGAAATTGAAAATAGAATTGAAACTAATGAAAGGGAATGAAATAAGACTCAAAGGAGGCTGAGACTTATAGTGCGGAAGTGATGGAGTGAGGATGAGCCTGGCGGTATGGTGAATTGATGCAGGCGTGAACAAGTGATTATGGGGCGGTTTCATTTGAAACTTAAGCTGGCTATATCACTCTCTCTTAAGCTTCAGTGGGTGAATTTATACGACAAGACTCAAAGGGATGAGGTCTGAAGTCGAGGCGGAATCAAACAAGCTGGCTGTGACGCTCTCTCTTGTGAGATCAAAAAGGGGATGTGAAGTGGATCGATAGCACCACAGAGATGATGAAAGGATCTCTGATAGAGCAAGATAGACTCGAACTTAGGTGAATCACACACCATAAGGACAAGCAACAGGTCTCTACAAGGCAACGACTTGAGAGGAAGAAAGTTCTACTTTTTTGATATGAGAAAAAAACGTGAATGATACAAAGCTGCAGGGGAACCTTATAAGGGGTTCTTCAGCTAGCCCTAGGGTGACTCAAAGAAGCAAAAACGACACAGCAACAGGACCAATTCGAAATAAAAAGAAAAGGAAACTACTTAAACAACAAAAAGGGAAAATAAGCAAAAAAAAAACAAGCTAACTATGATGCAAACTTGCTGAGGCTCAAGATGAAGATATTCTAGAGAATATGAACTTTAAAAGCTAAGAACTAGAGAGAAATTATGCTATGTAAAATTCTAAATGAGAGGTGAGTGAGTGAGATAGCACCATGTTTGTCTTTTTAAAGGAAATTGGGAGAATGAACCTAGACATAATTGCAAGAGAAGGGGGAAAACGAGGGGGAGCCTCCTTGTTTCATTCAAAATTCAAATTCAAGTTTAGGAGGGAACCTGGTTTAGCTCGAGTTGTGAGCTCAAGTTGACTCATCGAACTCGCCAAATTTCGTCAAAATTTGATGGGCTCGATTTGCAAATCGAGCTTGCAAATCGAGCTTGTATCCGTCACTTGCACTTCCTATGTTACTATCCATTTCTTGCTCCAACGCTTTCCCTGAGTCTTTACCTCCTGAAATACTAAAACAAAACAGATCAAAAAGTCCTAAATCTAGAAATATTATGTACAAAGATAGTCGTGGGACTTCCTCCCAAGTGAGCTTGTTTTAAGTCTCTAAGCTTGACTCCACCTCCTGATTAGACCTTGGACGGTTCACAAAGAGGAACTGAGGTCCCCTATGGAATGATACGATCCGCCATATAGGGCTTGAGTCTTTGCCCGTTCATAGTGAATTCTGATCCCTCTTTACTGATCAGGGTGATGGCTCCATAAGGCAGTACTTCCTTGATGTCAAAAGGTCCTGACCATCTCGACTTAAGCTTTCCTGGGAAGAGCTTGAGTCTGGAGTTAAAAAGGAGCACTTGATCACCAGCTTTGAACTCCTTTGGTAGAATCTTCTTGTCATGGAAAGCTTTCGTCCTTTCCTTCTAAAGCTTGGAACTCTCATAGGCTTCCAGCCTGATCTCTTCCAGCTCATGCAAATTCATTGCTCTTTTCTCCTGAGCAGTCTCGATATCAAGGTTCAAAAGCTTAGTTGCCCATAAAGCTTTGTACTCAATCTCTACTGGTAGATGGCATGCCTTCCCGTAGAGCAGCTGGAACGGTGTTCTCCTTATGGGGGTTTTGAATGCTGTTCTGTAAGCCCAGAGAGTGTTATCGAGCTTGACTGACCAATCCCTTTTTGAAACCCTCACTACTCTTGCAAGGATCGCCTTAATCTGCTTGTTAGAGACTTCCACTTGGCCACTGGTCTGGGGGTGATAAGGTGTTGCAACCTTATGCTTCACCCATGCTTCTTTAACAGATTCTCAAACAGTTTGTTGATGAAGTGAGATCCTCCATCACTGATGACTACCCTTGGAACGCCAAACCTGGGGAAGATTATGCTTTTGAACATCTTCAGCACAACCTTAGCATCATTGGTTGGACAAGCAATGGCTTCAACCCACTTTGATACATAGTCTATAGCCACCAGTATGTAGCTATTTCCAAAAGATGGTGGGTTGAAAGGCCCCATGAAATCAATCCCCCAGACATCGAACACCTCAACTTCCAGTATAGGGTTCTGCGGCATCTCGTTGATTCTGCTTATATTCCCCATTCTCTGACACGGGTCACACTTGGCGATGAAACTCTGAGCATCCTTAAACATACTAGGCCACCACAAGCCTGCTTGAAGTATCTTCTGAATAGTCTTGAATGTAGCAAAGTGACCCCCATACGTGGATCCATGACAATGTTCTAGAACTCTCTTCACTTCCCCTTCAGCTATGCATCTTCTGAACATACCGTCTGACCCCTTCTTGTAGAGATATGGCTCATCCCAACAGTAGTGGTTCACATCTCTGAAGAATCCAAACCTTTGGGGACTTCTCCAACAACCATGTAGTTAACCAGGTCTGTATACCAAGGTAGCTTTTCTTCCTTCAATACCAAGGCTTCAGCTGCTGCGCTAGAGGTTCCTACGCGATTTGCAAATCGAGTGTGCAATTGGGGCAATAGTCGAGTCTTGAAAACCATGAGTGATTCTTCAGGCATAGAATCATCTATGGGCAGTGCATCCTCTATCCTCATTCTTGACAAGTGATCAGCTACTCCATTCTCGATAGCCTTTTTATCAACTATCTCCATATCAAATTCTTGCAACAGAAGTATCCATCTTAGCAGTTTAGGCTTTGTATCCTTTTTTGCATAAATGTGCCATAGGGCTGCATGGTCTGTGTAGACAATGACCTTGGATCCCACTAGGTAGCTTCTGAACTTCTCGAAGGCAAATACCACTGCTAATAGCTCCTTCTCTGTACTTGCATATCTCCCTTACGCTTCATCTATGGTTCTGCTGGCATAGTAGATAACATGCAACTTCTTGTCAATCCTCTGCCCCAGAACAGCCCCCACTGCATAATCAGATGCATCACACATGATCTCGAATGGATAGTCCCAGTTAGGAGCTTGGACTATTGGAGCTGAGATCAAGATGATATGATCCCACTAGATCGTGATCTCTTAAGGTGGATTTCGAACTGGATATGCCTTCAACCAAGGTTACTAACCATGGCTAAGGTGATGTGGATTGAGTGATCGCACAAGAGTTGCGGAAGACTCTTGATATTCCGGTTGATCTTCAGGATATTACGCACCTGAGGATCGAGTTTGGTTTCTGGATATTACACACCAGCAACCAGTTTTGTCCAAGATGAAAAAGAAGAGAATCACTCTCAAATTTGATAAAAAAAAAGTTGTTATTGATTTTTTTACAAGAGTTTAGCATAAATAGAAGAAACTGTAGTTAAGACTCAACTAAAAACAATGAAATACGAAAAACTAGATGAAGACTGAATTAACTAGTGTTGAATGATTCTTCAGCTTCATATTTGACTCTGCAACTTCCATTTGGCGTTTTTCCTTCTTAGTCGTACATGCTTTGGTTCAAGGTCATCCATGATCATATAATCCCCCTCCTCTTGAAAAGGATTTGTCCTCAAATCTGGTTCATCTGCCACAAAAGGAATAAGATCAGTCACGTTAAAGCTTGAAGATACTTTGTACTTACCTTGGAGATCAAGTTGATAAGCATTGTCGTTGATTCTCCTGATGATTCTGAAAGGACCATCGATTCTTGCCATCAGCTTAGACTTCCTCTCTGTTGGAAACCTTTCTTTCCTCAGATGTATCCAGACAAGATAACCTTCTTTGAAAACAAACTTAGTTCGACCTTTGTTTGCATGCTTCTCATAATGCTTTGTTCTTGCTTCAATGTTTTTTCGAGCTTTTTCATGCATCTGCTTCACCATTTCATCCTTTTTCTTTCCATCTGACTTATCCTTTCACTCAAAGGCAAAGGCATTAAATCCAATGGAGATAATGGTTGAAAACCATAAACAAGTTCAAATGGTGAAAATCTAGTAGCTGAATGTGTAGCATGATTGTATGCAAATTCTGCATGAGGTAGACATTCTTCCCAAGTTCTGAGATTTCTCTTAATCAAAGATCTTAGCAAAGTTCCCAAAGTCCTATTGACTACTTCTGTTTGACCATCTGATTGTGGATGACAAGTAGTAGAAAACAAGAGTTTAGTACCTAGCTTAGTCCAAAATGTTTTCCATAAATAACTAAGAAACTTAGCATATCTATCAGAAACAATAGATCTAGGTATTCCATGCATTCTAACTACTTCTTTGAAGAAAAAATCCGCAATATGTGATGCATCATCAGTTTTGTTACAGGCAATGAAGTGAGCCATCTTAGTAGATCTATCAACCACAAAGATGGAATCCTTACCTGACTTGGTTCTTGGGAGACCAAGTACAAAATCCATGGAAATGTGAGTCCAAGGATGGTTAGGAATTGGCAATGGCGTGTACAAGCCATGAGTTTGCACCTTTGACTTAGCTTTCTTGCAAGTGACACACCTTCCACATATTCGTTCAACATCCTTTTTCATGTGTGGCCAATGGAAATGTTCCTGCATCACCTTAAGAGTTTTAGCTATGCCAAAATGTCCCATCAAGCCTCCTCCATGAGCTTCCCTGACCAACAAGTCTTTCAAAAAACAATTAGGCACACAAAGTCTATTCTCAAGAAAAAGAAATCCTTCATGCTTATAGTACTTTCCACTAGCATGTTTAACACAGGCTGCATAAGTTTCCTTGATATCAGAATCAGTTTCATAGAGTTCTTTAATCATGTCAAACCCAAGCAACTTTGAATCCAAAACTGAAATAAGAGCATACCTTCAAGACAATGCATCAGCGACTACATTATCTTTACCTTGCTTATTTGATCACATAAGAAAAGGTTTCAATGAATTCAACCCACCTTGCATGTCTCTTATTAAGCTTTTGCTGACCTTTCAAGTGTTTGAGGGATTCATGGTCAGTATGAATGACGACTTCTTTAGGCCAAAGATAGTGCTGCCAAGTCTGGAGTGCTCTCACCAAAGCATAGAGCTCTTTATCGTAAGTTGGATAGTTGAGTGTTGCTCCTCCCAACTTCTCATTGATGAACGCGACTGGTCTTCTTTCCTGCATGAGAACAGCACCAATTCCAACTCTTGAGGCATCGCACTCTATCTCAAAAGTTTTAAGAATGTCTGGAAGAACAAGTAAGGGTGCATGAGTTAACTTCCCTTTTAAGGTTTGGAACGCATCCTCCTGTTCTTGTTCCCATTTGAAACCCACGAGTTTCTTGATTATTTCAGTTAGAGGGGCTGCTATAGTACTGAAGTCCTTGACAAACCTTCTGTAGAAGCCGGCTAACCCATGGAAACTCCGATCTTTTCCCACTGTCTTTGGACTCGGCCAATCTTTGATAGCCTTCACCTTCTCCTCATCAACTCTTATGCCATATGCACTTACAACAAAACCTAAAAACACAAGGTTATCTGTTCCAAAGGTGCATTTCTTCAGGTTAGCATAGAGCTTTTCCTTTCTAAGTACTTCAAGAACCGTTTTCAAATGTTCAACATGCTCAATAAGGCTTTTGCTGTAGATCAAGATGTCATCAAAATAGACAACTACAAACAATCCTATGTAAGCTCTTAACACATGATTCATCAACCTCATAAACGTACTAGGTGCATTGGTTAAGCCAAATGGCATTACTAACCACTCGTACAACCCATGTTTAGTTTTAAAGGCTGTTTTCCATTTGTCACCCTCCTTCATCCTAATCTGATGATAACTGCATTTTAAGTCTATCTTAGAAAAGATTACTGACCCATAAACTTCATCAAGCATGTCATCAACTCTAGGAATAGGGTGTCTATACTTTACCGTGATGTTGTTAATGGCATGGTAGTCTACACACATGCGCCACGATCCATCTTTCTTAGGTACTAGCAAAACTGGCACGGCGCACGGGCTCAAGCTCTCACGAATATATCCCTTCTCCATCAGCTCATTCACTTGCCTTTGCAACTCCTTTGTCTCAACCGGATTGGTTCTGTATGCTGGACGATTTGGCAATGAAGCTCCAGGAACCAAGTCGATTTGATGCTCTATCCCACGTAGTGGTGGCAATCCTGTGGATTTTCCTCTGGGAACACATCACTGTAATCCTGCAAAAGGTACTTGAGTTCACTCGGCATGGCCGGTGTGTGGTTAGACAAGTTCGTTAGTACTTCTTTAAAAAGAAAGAGAAGCAATGACTGATGAGAGTAAACAGCTTTCTTAACACTGCTTGGTTTTATAAAGAAGTTTGAATGCTTAGCTGGTTTAGAATCTTGTTCTTTTGCTGGCGTTGAACTAGATCCTTTCTCGGTTTGCTTAGCTTGATGCTCCTTCTGTTTCAGTAACACCTGGTCCTTGTGCACTTCTTGAGGTGATAATGGAGCTAAAGTGATCTTCTTGCCTTGGTGTTCAAAAGAATAACGGTTGGTGTAGCCATTGTGAGTGACCCTTCGATCAAATTGCCATGGCCTTCCAAGTAAGATGTGACCAGCTTCCATAGGAAGTATGTCAAAGCGAATTTCATCCTCATACTTTTCAATGGCAATGGGAATCATCACCTGGTGGCTAACCTTCATTTCTCCTTCTTCATTGAGCCATTTAAGCTTATAAGGTCGTGGGTGTTTTTTTGCAACTAGACCTAACTTCCTGACCAAGGTTTCACTAGCAACGTTAGTACAACTACCACCATCGATGATCAAACTACATACCTTTCCTTCGATGTGGCACCGAGTGTGAAACAGATTTTCTCTTTGCTCTTGCTCCTCTGGTTTAGGTTGAATGCTCAAAGAACGCCTTGTCACTAGCAGTTCTCCATTGACAGGGTTTTGCACTTGCTCTTCTCCTTCAGAAGGTTGAGAATCAGAAACTGCATCCTCCACTTCGGTTTCATATTCACCATTCTCCAATAGGATCATAGTTTTGCGGCTGATGCATTCGTTTGCATAATGACCTCTTCCTTAGCATTTGAAACATCTAACATCTCGGTTTCTTGTAGTAGTAGTCTCAGCTTTTCCTTTAGCCTCATTAACAGGGAGGTTAGTCTTAAAATCATTCTTTTGAGTTGAGATTGACTTACCTTTGTCTTGGTAATTTGGCCAGGTAGAAGAAGATCCATAGGTTTGTTTGGAAACTCCATAAGATGGTCGTGTAGTTCCCCTCCTCTTGAGCTGTTGTTCAACAAGAATAGCTTTGTGAAGCATATCCTCTAGTTCCACATAATGTTCTAGTTCAAGCTTGTCCTGGATCTCTCGGCTTAATCCTCCAAGGAAACGTGCCATGGTAGCCTCTCTATCCTCACTGATGTCTGCTCTAATCATCAAGTTCTCCATCTCTTGATAATAATCCACCACACTACGAGTTCCTTGTGTGAGTCGTCACAACTTTTGATGAAGATCTCTATGGTAGTGAGTAGGAACAAATCTTTTCCTCATGATCTTCTTGAGTTCAATCCAAGTCTCTACGGGTAGTTTTCCATTCTTTCTCCTGCTTGTCACCAATTGATCCCACCCATTAATAGCATAATCATATAATTCGGTGGCAGCAACTCTTACCTTGATATGTTCGGAGTAATGCTGACAATCAAAGACAATCTCTATCTTTTACTCCCATTAAAGATAGGCATCAGGGTCGTTTCTTCCATGAAAAGATGGAATTTTGAGCTGAAGACCTCCTAAATCATCTTGTGGTCTCCTTCGGCCTTCTCTAATTCGGCTTGCTCTTCTTTGGCTTTCTTGTGATGAGTAACCATCTCGGTTGTAGTACTTCACTGCTGGCTCATCCCGAGTCCTTCTAGGTTGCTCACGCCTCTCCCTTTGAGCTGGTGGTGTTTGTCCTCTTTGTTGAGTTTCTCCTTGCACCTCATCAAGCCGTATGTGAATAGCTTGAAGTTCATTCTTCATCATGTGCTTTACCTGTGCCAACAAAGCTTCAACTAAAAGTACATTAGCATTTTGTGGTTCACCATCTCCAGGGGTTGGTGGATTAGTAGAGGGTAGATTGCAGTTGTTTCTAGTTCCAGCCATATTTTATTCCTAAAAACAATAACAAACAGATCAAAGAAACCAAGAAACTCTCACAAGTTTTTGGTACCCTCATTGATTGCTCAATAAGTTCTTAATGGACAAAAACCAGTCAAACCAATGTTTAAAACCAGAAAACCAAAACAAGAAGAAGATAGACAGATTGCAAGATTTTTGTCAGGAATCCGTCTTAACCAACTCAGACTGGATTTCTCCTCAGTCTCAAACGTTTGATCTCGTTTTTTCTTTTTTTTATAAGAAGAGTGGCCCGGATTCCTTATTTATAGATAGACAGAAAAAGTGTTTGTAGAAGAAATAAATAGATGAGAAAGATGATAACAAAACTGAAAACGATATTCCCGAGCTTAGGAGGTTGCTCTGATACCACTTTGATATGATCCCACTAGATCGTGATCTCTTAAGGTGGATTTCGAACTGGATATGCCTTCAACCAAGGTTACTAACCAAGGCTAAGGTGATGTGGATTGAGTGGTCGCACAAGAGTTACGGAAGACTCTTGATATTCCGGTTGATCTTCAGGATATTACGCACCTGAGGATCGAGTTTGGTTTCTGGATATTACACACCAGCAACTAGTTTTGTCCAAGATGAACAAGAAGAGAATCACTCTCAAATTTGATAAAAGAAAAGTTGTTATTGATTCTTCTACAAGAGTTTAGCTTAAATAGAAGAAACTGTAGTTAAGACTCAACTAAAAACAATGAAATACGAAAAACTAGATGAAGACTGAATTAACTAGTGTTGAATGACTCTTCAGCTTCATATTTGACTCTACAACTTCCATTTGGCGTTTTTCCTTCTTAGTCGTACTTGAGAAACTGGCAGTCGTACATAGGAGACTGGCAGTCGTACATATAAGACTGTGAGTTATTTGGCAGACTTGAGAATTTGCATAGCAGACTTGTAACTTGTTTTCCAGAATGGCTTAGATAATTGTTTCTAAAGCCTCTTGAACGTCTTGAACTTGCAACAACACCAAAGTAGTATGTTTTACTCTTTCCTCCAATAAGTCCACTTGATTAGAAGCTGAACTAAGTATAGAACTTAGTGCCTTAGAGAATTTCTTGGATCGAGACCTCGTTATAGCTCCAGTTGGTACTTGCAATGCTTCCTGAGGTTCATGCTTGTCCACAGCTTCAAGCTCAGGTACATGCTCTGGTTCAAGCTCATCCATGATCATATCACAAGGCTTCCTTGATCAGCTGGAAAGCCTCTAAACATTCAGAATCGAAGTTGAATTCTATCTCCATTGACTGGTGTCGATCGATACCAATATCAAGATTCGTCAACACGGTAATCTATCGGTGTCGATCGACACTAAAGAGTAGTGTCGATCGACACTGAGGCCATGGTCGGACAAGATTCAATTTAAATAAACCAAAACCAAATGAAAGAAACGAAAAGTAAAAGAGATATGATACAGAGTTACCGTAGTGGGTTGCCTCCCACTCAGCGCTTGTTTTAAGTCATTAGCTTGACTTGGCAGTTGATTAAACAGAGGGTGCATTGTCCAGATGGATAATGTGGCCGTCAGGGATAGCGGCATTTGCCCAGTAATATTTGACCTGTTGTCCATTCACAATAAACGCTTTGCCATCAGAGTTCAGTAGGACAACAGCACCATATGGTCGAACCTCCTTGATGGTGAAAGAACCTGACCAACGAGAACGCAATTTTCCAGGAAATAAAGTTAAACGAGAGTTGTACAGAAGTACCTGGTCGTTCGGTTCGAATTGCCTGGAGATGATCTTCCTATCATGATAGGCTTTTGTTCTTTCCTTGTACAGCTTTGAGTTCTCATAAGCATGGAACCGGATTTCGTCCAACTCATTCAGCTGAACCATCCTGCTGTCAGCAGTAGACCTGATGTCGAAATTCATCATCTTAACTGCCCAAGCTGCCTTATGCTGTCCTGTAAGTCCATAGTGCATCATCCAACTTGGCAGACCAATCCTTCCTGGTCGTACTCACTGTTTTCTCTAGGATCTCCTTAATCTGCCTGTTGGACACTTCCACTTGTCCGCTTGTCTGAGGGTGATAAGGAGTAGCGACACGATGATGAACCTCGTGCTTCTTCAACAACTTGTCAAAGACCCTGTTGATGAAGTGTGAACCGCCATCACTGATCACAATGCGAGGAACGCCGAAGCGAGGAAAGATAATGGTCTTAAACAGCTTAAGAACCACCGCAAAGTCATTCCTAGGACTGGCAATTGCCTCCACCCACTTTGAGACGTAATCGACAGCGACCAGAATGTACCTGTTCCCTAAAGAGGAGGGGAAGGGGCCCATGAAATCAATACCCCAGCAATCGAAGATTTCAACCTCGAGGATGAAGTTCTGTGGCATCTCATGGCGTTTGCTTATCTTTCCTCTACGCTGACAGACATCACATGTGGAGATGAATGCGTGGGGATCCTTGAACATAGTGGGCCACCAAAACCCTGCTTGAAGTACCTTGGACACTGTCTTGAAGGTAGCGAAGTGTCCGACATACTCAGACCCGTGACAATGAAACAACAGATCTGAAACTTCAGATTCCACAATGCATCTTCTGTAAACCCCATCAGAGCTGTGCTTATACAAGTACGGCTCGTCCCAGTAGAAACGCTTGAGCTCTCGCAAGAATTTCTTCTTAGCATACCCTGTGAAGTTATCTGGCTCATCTTCCGCAACAAGGTAGTTGGCAATGTCAGCATACCACGAACGATGTGAAACAGCTACAGACGCTGCATAGCTGGCACAGCCAACTCCGAAGCAGCAGACGGAGGGTGTCAATCGACACTAAAAGTGGTGTCGGTCGACACCGAGACCATGTGTCGAGGGTGTGTGTCGAATGCACCAATGCTTGATCGACAACCGTCCGTCTCTACGTATGTGGTGTCGGTCGACACCCTGGTGGTGTCGATTGACACTGAGACCAATCCGTGAGCGTTCTGCAGATTGTGTCGCAAAAATGCCTGTAGATCATGCTGAAAACCGGTTTCGACCAGGTTGATGGCTTCCTCAGGTAGATTATCATGAATAGGAACACCATCGTCAATCCGAATCCTTGAGAGATGATCTGCGACACTATTCTCAACCCCCTTCTTGTCCCTGACCTAGATGTCGAATTCTTGAAGCAGAAGAATCCATCTCAACAATCTCGGCTTAGCCTCCTTTTTCTGCATCAAGTATTTGAGAGCTGAGTGATCTGTATGAACGATCACCTTAGATCCTACCAAGTAAGTGCGAAACTTCTCAAAAGCAAACACCACGGCCAACAGTTCCTTCTCTGTTGTTGCATAATTCCTCTATGCGTCATCAAGCGTTCTGCTGGCGTAGTAGATGGCATAAACCTTCTTGTCCTTTTTCTGTTCCAGAACAGCCCCAACTGCGAAGTCACTAGCGTTACACATAACCTCAAAAGGTAGATCCCAATCTGGAGGTTGGACAATAGGAGCACTCACTAATGCTTTCTTGATATGTTCGAACGCTGAGAGACAATCAGCATCGAACTCAAACTGAACATCCTTGCAGAGCAAAGCAGTTAGCGGCCTGGCGATCTTGCTGAAGTCTTTGATGTATCGTCTGTAGAAGCCTGCGTGTCCCAGAAAACTCCTCACTGATTTCGCAGAATTTGGAGGTGGTAGACCTGTCATCACCTCAATCTTAGCTCGATCAACGTCAATCCCAGCTCCTGAAACCCGATGTCCAAGCACAATACCATCACGGACCATAAAGTGACACTTTTCCCAATTCAGAACCAGATGCTTTTCTTCGCATCGAGCAAGCACCTTGCACAAGTTGTCCAGGCAGTCTTTAAAAGAGGACCCATAAACAGAAAAGTCATCCATAAAGACTTCCATGTAGTCTTCGATCATGTCAGTGAAGATCGACATCATACATCGCTGAAAGGTCGCAGGAGCATTACAAAGGCCAAATGGCATCCTGCGGTACACAAAAGTACCATAGGAACAAGTAAAAGTAGTCTTCTCCTGGTCGTCTAGATGGATAGGAATCTGAAAGAACCCCGAATATCCATCAAGGAAGCAGTAGTAAGAGTGACTAGCTAACCTTTCCAGCATTTGATCAATGAAGGGTAGAGGGAAATGGTCTTTCCTGGTCGCAGCATTCAGCTTTCTGTAGTCAATGCACATCCTGTGGCCTGTCACTGTTCTTGTAGGGATCAGCTCATCCTTGTCAGTCTTAACCACTATAACCCCTCCTTTCTTAGGAACCACATGCACTGGGCTAACCCACTTGCTGTCTGAGATAGGATATATGATACCAGCTTCCAACAATTTCATGATCTCCTTCTTAACAATCTCCTTCAGATTCGGGTTTAACCTCCTTTGATGCTCAACTGACGACGTTGTCTCATCCTCAAAATAGATCCTATGCATGCACAAATCTGGAGAGATACCTGCAATGTCTCTGGACTCGAATCACTAACAGTGGCAACCTTTTTAGAAGTTGCAATACACTCCTCTGTACCTGTTGACTGCGTCATCTGGTCGCTCGTGTCCATTAGCCTGACATACCTAGCAGCAATGTCATCTAAATGCTCTGTTTCCTCTGTAGGAGTGAGCAAAGCCCTTTTCAAAGGGTCCTCAGGGTGCATCTCGTGGAAAATCTCCTGAGCAAGGTTGGATAACGTATCCACATAGAAAGTCTGCCCATCAATGGTAGGTCTCTTGACTAGCTTATTCATGTCAAAGTTCATCACCAAGTCGCCTACATTCAGCCCAATCCGTCCTTTCCTTACATCAATGATGGCACCTGCTGTAGCCAAGAAAGGTCTTCCTAAAATCAGAGGATCCTTAGGTTCTTCCTCATATTGCAGAATCACAAAGTCAGTGGGAATGAGACAATCCCCTATCGTTATTGGAACATCCTCAAGCACACCATCCGAAATTCGAACAGAACGATCAGCGAGTATAAGCGTGATCCGGGTTGATTGGAAATCAGTCATCCCAAGGTTGACTGCAACAGAACGAGGCATCAAGTTGACACTAGAACCCAAATCACACAAAGAACGTGCAAACCTGGCAGAGAAAATGTTGCAGTCCAAAACAAAGCTTCCAGGGTCTGGGAGTTTGTCCGGAATCTTGTTTTGGATAACAGCGCTGACATGAGCAGAGATCATCATCACACTTTGCTCAACATTCATATCCTTGGTGACCATCCGCTTCACATACCGTCTGATTACAGGAGAAGTCTTTACAGCATCAATCAAAGGGATCTCAATGATGAGCTTATCCATCATGGCCTTGCATCTGGCATCTTCCAACTCCTGTTTAGACTTCCTGGGGTTCTTAGGAAAAGGGACCTTAGGCTTGTATATTCGTTCTGTAACCTGAGGAAGAATGTCGCTTGATCTTGGTTGAGAGCGTTCATGGTGTCGAGCGACACCAGAGGAGTGTCGATCGACACTGGTCGTTGGTGTCGACATCGTGGTATCGATCACGGTCGATTTTGGTCCGTTATACGTAGAATTTGTGTTATCCTCTGGACGGTGTCGATCGACACCCTAGTGGTGTCGGTCGACACGAGTACCGTGTGTCGAGTCCTCGGTGTCGAGCTTGGTCGATTTCTCTCCGTCATACGTCGTTTTCTCCGGAGTTGCGACTGGTGTCGATTGACACATAGGGGTGGTGTCGATCGACACTGGTCGTTGATCACCAGACACTTCATCTTCCACATCCTCCAACTCCTGGAGTTCGTCTGTGGTGAGATGCTTCAACACAGGTTGAAGGGTCTTGCCACTTCTCAACGAGATGGCATTACAATGATGCTTAGGATTGGCGTCAGTCCTTCCTGGAAGGAATCCTTCTTGTCGCTTTACAGACCCAGCAGTCTGAGCAACCTGAGTATCCAGCTTCTTGACATGCGTGCTCAAAGCTTCAAACTTCCCATTCAGGTCTGTGTACAGAGCATCAATCTTCCCATTGAAGTCTACTGTAATCTTCTGTTGACCTTCCAAAATCTTTTCTAGCATAGCTTTGACATCGCTATCTTGAGTTGGTGGAGCAGGTTTCTGGTAGGAAGAGTTCCCATAGTTTCTGCTGAAACTGCTGGTCGGATAAGGCTTCTGATAGTCTGAACGTGGAGGGTCGGCTGAAGAGTTCTGATTACCTGCAATGTTTGACCGCTGATTGTTGCCACTATAGCCTCTGTTCCCTTGGTAGTTGCCATACCGCTGACCTTGAAACCCAGCCTGGTTGACAAACTGCACTTCTTCTTCTGATCGTCCTTCTGGCTCAAAGGTCTCAACTTCTGCAGCAAAATGAACAGACTTCTTACCAACGAGGAGGTTGTGAACTGAATCCAACTTAGCCTTGACCTCAGCAATCTGACCACCTTCAGAGCTACCAGCTAGCTTCTTTTGCTCAAAATCAGAGTTCTTCGTGCTGTTGCTCGAAGCCAAGTTCTCGATCAAAGTGATTGCATCCTCTGGATAACTGGTGTTGAAGTTGCCATTACTCGCAGCATCAAGAGCCATCTGATACCTCCAATCCACGCCTCTGAAGAAGATACCCAGTAGCTGAACCTCACTGAAACCGTGATGCGGACAATCGCGCTGATAAGCTCTGAATCGCACCTAAGCAACCTTGAATGCTTCAGCAGGTTGTTGAGAAAAAGTTGAGATCTTTGTTCTCGCATCCTCTGACCGTGCATCATCATAGAAGTTGTTCAAAAATGCATTCTTGGTCTCCCACCAAGTTGTCAGAGATCCCGGCTTCAATTGCTTGAGCCAGTAAGCTGATTCCCCACCAAGAGAGTAGGGAAAGAGTTTGCAGAAGAGGAAATCAGTTGAGACCCCATTAGCCTTGATGCTTGTAACGAGATCCTCAAACCTCTCAATATGATCCATAGGTTGCTCGTGAGGAAGGCCATGGAATGGGTGCTGTCCCACAAGGGTGAAGTATACGGGTTTCAGCTCGAAGTCATTCCTCTGAAAAGGTGGGGGAATGATCGCAGATCGATTCGCGTAGAACTGATCTCGCCTGTTGTAGTCCCCTAGTGTCCTGACACGAGCAACCTGAGCAGCTGCAGCAGCAGCCTGCACGTCTGGGGCTTCAATAGCAGGTTGGTGTCGAGCGACACCCTGAGCATCAAGTTTTTGGCCCTGCTCGTTGCGTACTTGGCCCTCTTGATCACGTAGTACCCCAGCTTCATCCCTCACCAAAACAACCAAGTTATCCATTGCAGCAAGTTTCTTTGCCTTGCTGTTAGTGCGCTCAGTTCTTGTTATGTCTTGGTTCGAAGGATTTGCAAGCTGAAGATCTTTGTTGCTCCTGGTTTTGCGATTAGGCATAAACCTGAAACACAAAGAGAAGACAAAAACAAGAAAAACGTAAGTGAATAAATAAATAAAAGAATTTAGACTAAAACCTAATAGAAATCTAATGGTGAAACAAGAGTCCCCGGCAACGGCTCCAAAATTTGATATGCTCAAATTATCCCTAGAGCTTACTCTCTAAAAATTAAGAGATCGATGCAGTACTTAGGGGTCGAATCCACAGAGACTGATGCTCACACAATAGATTAATAGTTTGGTTTTAGCTAAATAGTGATTAAAGAAAAGTAAAACAGGCAAGCAAAAGTAAATGTGTTTGTTTTCAAATATGGAAAAGCTAGACTTAGGGAAATTCTTCAGGAATTCAGAATTGTTAAAAAGATATGCAATGCAGAGTTGGTTAAGAACCGCTCTTGAACTCAAACACAAAATTCAAACCAATCAACTTTCGTTTCAGAGATTATCTATGTCTATAACAGTGAATCCCAAATTTCTTTGCAAATTCAACAATCAAAACATGCATTAAATCCAAGTTCGATATGTCCACAAAATCCCTAAATCAAATGTCTTTGCAGATAGGAATTTTGCTCATCAAGGTTTAATTCAGGATACCAATAACACTTTCGTGTCTACCAATTATCCTATGATCTAAATTCTAGGTGATCAGTCTAGAACTAGCATTAATCTCAACCTAGATGAAGAAGCATATGGTAACCCTAACAAAGCAAATCCAATTCAACAATTCATCCTATCCTCAGAAAAACCCTAAATCTAACAAGTGAATTACTCAGACATAATCAATGTAACACAAATCATAATCTGAATAAATTGCATTAGAATAGAATAAAGGGAGTTCGAAATCTTCTCTCTACAATGAGTTCTGATCTGTTTCTCCTTCAAAATCCAATTGCCAAAAGTAAAAGATAAGATATGTTCTAAAACTCTAATAACAATTATTTATACTCTAAAATACGTCAGGGACTTGTCTTGCAATTAGGGAAAATTTCTGGATCAATATGTAATTCTTCAAAAGTCTTTAAAAACTCGTGTGCAACAAGTAGTGGCGACCGGTGTCGAGCGACACTAGGAGGCAGTGTCGATTGACACCAACATCCATCGTGATCTCCAACTTGCTCTTCTCAGCTACAGAATGCCAAATGCTTCCAATGATTCCAAAACGTACCTGAACCTACAATGACTTGATAAAGACACAAAAACACCAAAAAGACTCTATAAACAGAACTTATATCATGGTTAAAAACCGTAAAAACCAAGATATATCAAGCCCCCCCTCTACCCAATTCAGAGAGTGAGGTCAAGTTTATACGGGAGCGGATTCTAGAGGGTCAGCAGAAGATTACAGTGGACTTCAATGGAAAGATCGATGCTCTGTACACTGATTTGAATAGGAAATTCGAAACTCTGAGCACCCATGTCAAGAAGCTAGACACTCAAGCTGCTCAGACCGCTGAGTCTGTCAAAAGACAAGAGGGATTCCTTCCTGGAAGGACTGGTGCATGCAATGCTATTCTGGTGGCCGATATGGATGATTTCAGTGATGGTGCGGATTTTGATGTTTCACACTCAGTGTTGATCGACACCAACACTATGTGTCGCTCGACACCAGCCTACGTTCACGAGAATTTGAGTCGAGACGGATTAAAATCGACTGAGGTCGATACTAAGGACTCGACACAAGCGATAAGTGTCGACTGACACCACCTGGGTGTCGATCGACACCCCTTAGAGGATGAAGGGAATTCGACGCAAGACGGACCAAAATCGATCGAGCTTGACACTAGAGTGTCGATACCAGAGGTCAGTGTCGATCGACACCCTGAGCGGACTGAACCACAATCTATCAACAATCCTCAGGTCATAGAAAGGGTGTATAAGCCTAAGGTTCCCTATCCAAAGAGTCTTAAAAAGTCTAAACAGGAGATAGAGGACGCTCGATGCAAAGCAATCATGGACAAGGTGGTGATTGAGATGTCTCTTGTTGATGCAGTCACGATTTCACCTCCACTTAAGATGTATGTCAAGAGAATGGTTACTAACGGTCTGAGTCCTGAGGAAGGAGCTTTACTTACCAGGAACATCTGTGCGCATATCTCGCATGAGACCCCACAGAGAAAGAAAGGAAAGAAACAGAAAATGGTTGTCTCTGACCAAGTCAGTGCCATGATTCAGAGTAAGATTCTACCTGATCCACGAAGTTTTTTGCTAGATTGCTCAATCTTCACAGGATGAGTTTTGCATTCTCTCTGCGATCTTGGTTCCGGTATCAACTTGTTGCATCACTCTGTTGCTGTACGCCTAGGGATGACTGATTTCGAGCCGACCAGGATCTCTTTCATCTTAGCAGATCGATCCAAAAGGATTCCAGAAGGTATCTTAGAAGATGTTCCAGTGCAAATTGGTGAATGTATGATTCCTACAGACTTTGTGGTCTTGGAATATAAGGAGGAACCCAAGGATCCTTTGATTTTGGGACATCCATTTTTAGCTACAGCTAGGGCTCTGATTGATGTGAAAAAGGGACGCATTGCTCTGAATGTGGATGATCTGGTCATGAATTTTGACATGGACAAGATGAGGAGGACACACACCATTGATGGATAGACATTCTCTGTAGTGATCTCCACAGACATTACTGCTGGGTATGTCAAGGAGCTGGGTCCAAGTGAGCAAGTGAATCAGCAAGCTGTTGCGCTTGAGGATTGGTGTGGTGATCATCTTTTAAGTACTAGGCTTCAGAAAGAGGTTCTACTCAGGGACAAGTTACCAGAGGATGATGTTTTTGAGATGAAGATAGGGATTGCAAAGAAGAGTTGTAGAAAAATTGCAGAGATCCGAGCTACAGACATGGTGTCGATCGACACCACCACTGGTGTCGCTCGACACTCTCCACGAGTTGATCCGGATTTATCTCCAAAACACTGTTTTCGGGTTGATTATTTTGTTGCTCGTCCGAGACCTGTTGTGCAATAGAACGCTCTGCATCCCACACTTCATTCACCTCCGGGAAAGCAAAGGTATGCACATCCTAATCCCAAACCATCTCCGTTCATCAATAAGAATTTCAAAGGTACAAAAACTGTTTTGCAGTTAACCAAGCCACGAGATTATCGTAGAGCGCTTGTTTCTTCTTTTGATGATTGTGCAGGCAAAAGGAGTGTACCACCCAAGATTAAGTCCCGCCCTATTCCTATTCCTCATTTCCTTGGTCGTTCTCACGTACCCAATGCCTATACACCACCATGGATGATGAGACTAATTTTGCGGAAGTATTCATTGCCACCCTCTGGTCCACCTGATACCTGAGCTCCACCACAGTCCAGCTAATGACTGAAAACAAGCGCTTAGTGGGAGGCAACCCACTCGTCTGTTTTCCTATTATATTTTGATTATTCATGTTTTTTTTTTTTCTATTTTCTTTTATTTTACCAACCCTGAGTTTGGTACCACTGGGGACAGTGTTACTTAAGTCTGGGGGAGGTAGTCACTGACTTTGTGTTTGTTTTTGAGAGTCAGTCGTATTGGTCTTATTCGTTTTATTGAGTCAAAACTTTGGTTAGGAAATAACGACCTATCTTCTTAGTCTATTTGCCTGAGTGATTAATGCTGCAGATTTAGTTCATCCGACTAATGGAAAATCCAAAGACTGATCGATGACCCAGAGCGATCCATACTTGGCAACATAATCCACTACAGCCGGAGCTAATTTCTGAGCTCTTCCTTTTACCTCATCAATGCAACTGATGTTCATAGAGCTTGACTCCTTATTCCTACTTGACAAACGAAAACCTGAATGCAAAAGTGATGGTACTCCTCTCCCTTATTCAGTAAAAAATTGTGTGTTTACAAGCAGAAAAGATGAGATGATTTTTTTTTTGAGTAAAGGGATAGGAAAATTTCCAACGACCCCATTATTTTACTTTGAAAGGAATGATCACACGAAAGTTGAAAGCGAGGTTAGAAAAATTTTCTGTGATACCATTATTCGCCTACACTTTCGATATATTAAAAAAAAAAGAGAAACAACATAAAAGATGTTGAGAAAAGAATAAGTCTGGGGGAGAGAAAGAGTACCAAAAAAATGTGGAAAATAGGCTGGTTTGTCATGATATTGAATGGGAACGAGTCTAGAAGGTTTTTGGCATTGATTTCATTGATGAGACCCAGCGATGAAGGCTGTGGAGAATGATGCGAAGTTGTGGGTTAAATTTGGGGAGTTGAAATGTCTACGGAGAAGTACATGGTGGTTCGATTTGGATTAGTCTGCTAAGCATATGGATTTGGTTTGAATGCTCAATGCAATAGTCTAAAGAGAGAGAGAGTTTCCGCGTTTTTCAAACCTCTTTCACAGGTTAAGTTTATGTTTTGCTTGAGGACAAGCAAAGGCTAAGTCTGGGGGAGTTGATATATTATGGTTTTTACAGTTTTTAACCATGATATTAGTCTTGTTTTAGAGTCTTTTTAGTGTCTTTCAAGTCTTTTAGAGTATTTGCAGGTCTAGGAACGTTTTGGACTTATTTGGAGATTATGGGACGTTTTGGAGCAGGCCGAGAAGCTATGTTGAAGAAACAAACTCGGAGAGCAAAATTGGTGTGGGTGTCGATCGACACTAGACATTAGTGTCGGTCGACACCAATATCTGACGGCAATCGAATTTCCTATATTTTTGAAGTTTTGAAAAATTGCAAATTCTGCCCAGAAGTTGTCCTTGTTTACAGAAAAATCCCAAATCGTGTTTTAGCCTATTTATAGGATTTTAAGGTCATTGTTTAGACCTATGCTTTATAATGCTTGATTTTTGAGCAGCCACCTCTTCAGGGATTTTTGGAGAAGATTTCTAAACTCTTTTCTTCTTCTTTAGATTTTCTTAATGCAATTTATTTCATTCATGATTTGTGTTTCATTTGTCATGTCTGAGTAATCTTCCTGTTAGGTTTAGGGTTTTCAAAGGAATTCATGAATTGTTAGGTTGTTAGATTATTAGGATTGAATCTATAGAGTTCTTCATCTAGATTGTGTTTATTGCTTATTCTAGCTTAGCTACCTAGAATCTGATCTTAGGTTGATTAGTTGACACGAAAGTGTAATTGATTGCCTGAACTATCTTAGATAAGCAAAATACCCTATTCGCAAAGAAATTTGGTTTAGAGATTTTGTGAACATATCAAACCTGAACTTTAATGGTTGCTTAATTTGAAGAATTCGCAAAGAGATTTGGGATTCTAAAATTTAGGCATAGATAATCTTCGCAACGAAAGTTGGTTTATTTTACATTAGTGATTTGAGTTCTAGAATGATTCTTAATTACAATCCTGATAATTGTTTTGTTCTGCAATTCTGAATTTCCTGAAAATTTCCCTAAGTCTAGCTTTTTCCCTATTAAATTCACATCCTTTACTTTTTACACTGATAGTTTTACATTATATCTTTTGACATTTAGCTAAATTTCCAAACTGCTAATCTATTGTGTGAACATTAGTCCCTGTGGATTCGATCCCTAAATACTACAGTGATCTCTTAATTTGAGAGAGTAGCTCAAGGGTAAATTTGAGCATATCACTCATGCGCCTATGTATCGTGGCCGCCTTTGTGCAACAGGTGGTTGCTCGTCCTGGTGGCCTTGTTGGCCCTGTTGGTATGCCATACAGACTGGATCCTGTTGATCTACGCTGACGTTGTCTCTTTGGTCTCTCAACTGATGTGGTAACCGGTTGATATTGTCAAGGTAGTGAAGGAGATTGTGGTTGCCTTTCGATTTGGTGTGCATAAAAGCTGGAGGCTTGAGTCGATGTGTGTACTCGATCTAGGTGGTCGAGTCTGCACGTCTCAGTTTGCACGTGCAGCAAAGAAAGAACCACAAAATCAGTAATCAAAGTAAAGTATAAATGAACTTGATCTTAAAGTGATATGAAATCCTAAATGTAACAAACAAACACCCAATCGGCAACGGCGCCAAATTGATAATAGGATTTTTGCTATTAATTACCCTAATGCATTATCATGTCATTGTAATACAGAAGGTTATCAATCTAATCAGGTGAGATGCTAACAGATAGGATGAAGCAGGTCAATCTAAGTCAAGCCAAGCAATAGGTTTTATCAATCGTAAATGTATCAATTTTCAGGTTCGTGGCGTTGTGTTTCCCATATCACCAAGGTGATATCGAGTGCGAGATCCGACCAGTAATCTGAACCGTTTCAGATTGTAGTCTTTAATCTCTAGGATCTCTCCATTACTCGTTAAAGGTTTCCAACCGATAAACAAGAAAACTATATCAGTTTGAACCTAAATCAATAGATAGCATAAACAAGAAACTTAAACAAGCAGTTAAAACTAACAGAAGCTAACAGAAGGTACAGAAGCTGTAGAAGCAGAAAATAGCAACAGAATAATCAGATAAACAAGAAGTTCCTAAGGATGGGGGTAATGGACTAGTGATTCCTCCTTAGTCTACCTAGGTGTTTAACAAAACTCAAGCAGAGCTAATCCCTAGACAATAGGCTTATAAGCAATCAGATTCATTCTCATGATAAAAAACCTCAAGCTAAGCTAGTTCCAGACCTAACTCATTAGCGAAATCTAACCAAACAGGCATTAAGATTCAGTCTATTAAAGCCAATAAACACTCTAAACAACTAATCCCTTAGGCTAGATATGTAAATCTCTGGAATTAGTTGGTTCATACATTTCATCAAACACTTGGTGGGTGTGGAAATGTCTGGGTTCTAATTCCAATTGATCAAAGAGAAATTAGCATTAAGAACACTAATCCAGAAGGGATTCATAGAAATCTAAGCTTAAATGACCTAAGAGACTAAGGATTCCTCACTAATCTAATCTATCCTCAAGAACCCTAGAAAACTACTCAGAACTCATGAAGAACATGAACTCAAACCCAGAAATTTATAAAACTTGCATAATCAGAAAGATAAAGATGAGAGGAGAAAGAAGTTTCAAATAATCAATAGCAGAAACTTAATAGATCAAAAGATATTTGGATTATAAATCAGAGATGTTCTTGGTGGCTACAGAGAAAAATCCTAAGAAAAAATGTAATATCCCTTGGGTAATGATAAGAGGGATATTTATAGCCCCAGTTTAAAACCCTAATACAGAAACAGACAAAGTCTCCAAAGGTGGCTTGGAAAAATCTCTAAAGATGGCTGCTTTGGCTCGGACTCGATGTGCAAATCGAGCTTGTAAAAATCTCTAAAGATGGCTGTTTTGGCTCGGACTCGATGTGCAAATCGAGCTGGCACATCGAGCTTGGCACCACTCTCTCTTCTTCTCTTCTTAACGTCTCCACTCTTCTAGCTTAATCCCAGCATTTACCTCCTACTCCATTCCTGACCTCAAAACTCTTTGAGGACCTGATAACAACTCCAAATGCGGGAATACATGCAATGCTAATGCAAAAGACACCTAAACATGCAAAGTATACACAAAAAGACTATGAATGACATGGATGAAGGGTGAAACAATGTTAAATGGATGATAAATGTATGCTTAAAACATGTAAAATATAGACATATCAACTCTCCCAAACTTAGTCTTTGCTTGTCCTCAAGCGAACAAACAAGATTAAGCTAGACAAGAGGTTTGAAAGCGGGGACTCTGAACCAAAACATGCTGATAGAAACGATAAGATCAATGTCCAAGTTAATAGTTCTAAAATGCAATGTGAGTGAGTTATTTTGATAAAACTTTAGCCATACTCTTCACTACACAATATGACTTCAATCTCAACCTAGACATACATTCAAATCAACCAATCCCTTTAACATTCATTAAGCAGAAACCGTGAATCAAGCTATGCACATTCAATGAACTCACTTGGCTAAAGGAAAGGTTTAAGAGACAAATATGGTGTCTTCACATATGGGTTAAGCAACACATAACAAGGATCTCTCAAGAAATGACTGAGCTTTAGAAGAATGCTAAAGGTAAGGGCCAACCTATGCATACAAGAACAAAATCCCATCTATCCAAAGATGCAAAAGCTTATTTGAGCTTTCCTATTTCTAATCCTGGAAGATGATCCTATTTCTACCCTTTTACTTGAGCTTTTCTTATTAGCTCACACCTTTAATTTTTCTTACTCTTAGGGGAGGTTTCTTTCTGAATTTTAGTCACTTCTAGCGGATTAGGGTTTCCCTTATTAGCTATGGTTCTCTTCTTCTTTTTGTCAAAGACATTTCAAGCTTTTTGCTCTTTTCCTCTTTTATATCTTTTCTTTCTTTTTGCCCAGAACCATTCTTATCAATAATGCTCAGATCCTTTACTAGAACAACCAACTCTTTTCTTTCTTTCTCTTTTTCCAATATTTTCCTGGAACTCAACCAATCTCAAACACAGAATTAAGCTTCCACCTAGTCCTATCTAGTCCAAAAATCGTGAACTATAACTACATGGGACGCGATCCTTGTCGGCTCAAACCTATCACTTTCTACCAAGCTCAATCAGAAAAGACCTCACACTCGTAAATATTCATGGCTTGAAAGAAGGCTAGGCTATGGTATGGAAACTGTTCCAGTAATGAAAATCAGCTACTTGGATTAGCAAGAATGGTAAAGCGGTGAAAGAAAATCCAAGTATGTATATGTATATCCATGAATTGAAGTTCAATGCATAGACATGATAATTATGAGTCAAGTTCTGGTTCAAGTAGATAGGAGAAGGCATCAAATCACAGCATGCTTCAATTAAGATAGGAAGATAAAGTTGTGCATTCAAAGCATGGTACTGTTTTATACTCAAACTCATTCAATATGCATTACACAACTACTAACCTGGGCATTGAGGTTAATGAATCAGCATGCTTACAAGGTTATAATCATTATAATCCCCTATGCATATGCATCAATCCTAAATGAAACAGCTAGACTCAATCTTAAAATGCGAATGCAACTACATGAACACACTCTTTTTTGGATAATTTTTCGAGAATTTTCAAATTTTTATGATTTTTCTATGCGATATGCAGACTCAAGTATGCAAATAACAATAAGAGTCACAGAAACAAACATCAAACACATCTTAAATCCTCCCCCAAACTTAAATTACACAGTCCCTTGTGTAATAAAAATCTGAAGAAAGACTTAAGGAAACACAAGAAAGAACAATAAAACATGCAAATGAAAGTACAATGGTAGGGAGAGAGTTAGCTCAAGGCCTGGTGAAGAAGGAGACGAGTGAATCCTCCATTCTGTCTGGTGTATGCAGGCTCGACGTGCAGATCGAGTGGGGTGGTCGAGCTTGGCTCCGGCGCTTCACTTGAATCAACTGCTCGTCGTTTCCTTTGCCTTGGCTCATAGGAGGATGCCCTTGGGGGATCTATGGAAATGTTGCGCCTAAGTGCTATGCTGGAAGACCCGCTTCTCCGCAAAGCGCTCGGCGGGAGGGTGACTTTACTGGAGGAAGATCCGCTCAGCTTGCTTTGGAGCTCCTTGAATTGCCCCCTCATTTCTTTTATGGAGTCCTTTAGCTCCCTAACTGTGCCCTTCAGTGCCATGAGTGTCTTGTCCTGGAACTTATTCCATTTCTGGAGAAGACTGATTCTCTTGTAAGCTTCTTTCAAACTGTGGCTCTGAGTTGGTGCAGCAGACTCCTCAAAGTAATACATATCTGGTTCAACTACCATGTCTTCATCGAAGGTAGCTTGAGCTTGTTGAGTGTTCGCTTGGGAGGAATCATAGAGGAGGTTAGATGGTGGCCAGAAATCAACGTTGCTCCCCATTCTAATCTTGGTGATGAGCGTGCAAGGAAGGATGAGCTTGGCTTGTCCAGCTTCTGGGTGGGTGAACCTATAGAGGTGTATCCCATTTGCTTTTGTACGGTCAAGAAACCTTGACTTTATCAGGTTTGGGACATCGATCCATCTTGGTACAACTGCCATCTGCTCTGGATCAAAATCCACTCCGCAAGTGACTAAGATCGGTGTCACTACCCCTCCAATGGAAAGTTCTCCCTTGGTTCTCTTTTTGTTCATCTGGGCAGCCCAATCCTTGTAGCTCAATAGCTGGTCCAGCAGCAAGATAGTGAGTCCAGTATCAGAGCGATCACCCATCAGAACTCTCCCATCCCTTGTAGAATCTAGTATGCTCTTTAGTGCTTCATCAATCATCTACAGCTCAGACTCGTTGATTGTCCCGGTGATTCTTCGTGCAAAAAAGGTGCTGCTAGAGCCTTGTGCATATAGCGGATTACTAGGCTTCTTATATAGGTGCTCTTGGACCAGGAAGAGGAGTAATTGCTTTCCCCCCCAATCGTCCTCCGTAGTGCCAGAAGTTCTGCCTTATCAAAGTTCGGGTTCACGTCCATCCCACTCGGGAATCCAAACAACACATCGAGCTGCTTGATGGTGAGGGTGAATTCTTGTTCCTAGATCGTGAAGCTTATGTATTCTAGCCCTCCATCCGAATCAACCTTTGGTTCATCATCATAGAAGTGTACGTTCAGGGAGGCAAGGAAATGGCAAGTCTCTTCTTTGTAAGCTTCGAAGCTAAAACTCATGAAGGTGGCGAGGTTGCACATCTCGAACAAATATCCCACATTTCTGTGGATACCAAGCTCCTTCATGGTCTCTTAGTGAGGGTATCTTCTCCCTTTGAACTCCATGCCTAGGAAGATAGCAAGGAGTTCGTCCCGAGTAAGCGTCTTCCTTAGCTTCCTCACAGGCTTCTTAGCCTTCTCGGCTTCAAACGCTTCGCCCTCACTGTGTATAGCTTCATCGATCAGCTCCATTTGCCTCTTTCCTTGGGCAATATCTCTCTTCTTCTTAGAGTACTCTTTGGCAACATCCTCATCATCTTGGACCATGGGTTCTTTCCCTTGAGGTTGAGGTCCTCGTAATTCTGAGAATCTCCTTGCAAGAGCCTCAGCGGATGGCTTTGGTGTTCTTTGCTGCTGTGGTGGGTACCTGAGATACATTGAAAATTTAGAAGCATTAGGCGTATGCATATATGCGACATGCATATCGAGTTCTCAAATCAAGCTTGACAAAACACTTTTGAACGTTTTGTCCAATTCGACTTGCAAGCTCGATTTGCAACTCGAGCTCTCCCCAACAAATAGCAAATACAGTAACCGAACCCAGCAACATGATTCAAGAACAGCCATCAAGCTATGATTCCAAAGAGCGAAAAAGTTTATGCATAGGAGCAAGGTTCAATTCCTAGTTTATTCCAAGAACAATCAACCTCTATCTCCAAAAAATCTTCAATTCCTTAGCACATTTAACCTAAAACCCAGTTCCATAAGTTCTAATATATCTAGCTTAAGGTCAAAATCTACTAGTTTCTAACAATGCAATCATAAATTTCCAGAAGACTCAAGAACAGAGCGATTAAAAGATGATAGGGTTGAGGAAACTTACTTGGGACGCCTTGAGAGCTTGAACGTGTTAATCAGTGTCGAAACTAAGTGGAATGGAACTCAAGATGAAGATATTCTAAAGAATAGGAACTTTAAAAGCTAAGAACTAGTGAGAAATTATGCTATGGAAAATCCTAAATGAGAGGTGAGTGAGTGAGATAGCTCCATGTTTGTCTTTTTAAAGGAAATTGGGAGAATGAACCTAGACATCATTGCAAGAGAAGGGGAAAAACGAGGGGGAGCCTCCTAGTTGCATTCAAAATTCAAATTCAAGTTTAGGAGGGAACCTGGTTTAGCTCGAGTTGACTCATCGAACTCGCCAAATTTCGTCAAAATTTGATGGGCTCGATTTGCAAATCGAGCTTGTATCCGTCACTTGCACTTCCTATGTTACTGTCCGTTTCTTGCTCAAACGCCTTCCCTAAGTCTTTACCACCTGAAATACTAAAACAAAACCGATCAAAAAGTCCTAAATCTAGAAATATTATGTACAAAGATAGTCATGGGACTTCCTCCCAAGTGAGCTTGTTTTAAGTCTCTAAACTAGACTCCACCTCCTGATTAGACCTTGGATGGTTCACAAAGAGGAACTGAGGTCCCCTCTGGAATGATACAA
Source organism: Turritis glabra (assembly GCA_900406565.1). Classification (NCBI taxonomy): domain Eukaryota; kingdom Viridiplantae; phylum Streptophyta; class Magnoliopsida; order Brassicales; family Brassicaceae; genus Turritis; species Turritis glabra. The sequence goes on from OVBN01000237.1 coordinate 79,847, forward strand.
TCCACCATATAGGGCTTGAGTCTTTGCCCGTTTACAGTGAATTCTGATCCCTCTTTACTGATCAGGGTGATGGCTCCATAAGGCAGTACTTCCTTGATGTCAAAAGGTCCTGACCATCTCGACTTAAGCTTTCCTGGGAAGAGCTTGAGTCTTGAGTTAAAAAGGAGCACTTGATCACCAGCTTTGAACTCCTTTGGCAGAATCCTCTTGTCATGCAAAGCTTTCGTCCTTTTCTTGTAAAGCATGGAACTCTCATAGGCTTCCAGCCTGATCTCTTCCAGCTAATGCAAATCCATTGCTCTTTTCTCCTGAGCAGTCTCGATATCAAGGTTCAAAAACTTAGTTGCCCATAAAACTTTGTACATAATCTCCACTGGTAGATGGCATGCCTTCCCGTAGAGCAGCTGGAATGGTGTTCTCCCTATGGGGGTTTTGAATGATGTTCTGTAAGCCCAGAGAGTGTCATCGAGCTTGACTGACCAATCCCTTTTTGAAACCCCTACTACTCTTGCAAGGATCGCCTTAATCTGCTTGTTAGAGACTTCCACTTGGCCACTGGTCTGGGGGTGATAAGGTGTTGCAACCTTATGCTTCACCCCATGCTTCTTTAATAGATTCTCAAACAGTTTGTTGATGAAGTGAGATCCTCCATCACTGATGACTACGCTTGGAACGCCAAACCTGGGGAAGATTATGCTTTTGAACATCTTCAGCACAACCTTAGCATCATTGGTTGGACAAGCAATGGCTTCAACCCACTTTGATACATAGTCTACAGCCACCAGTATGTAGCTGTTTCCAAAAGATGGTGGGTTGAAAGGCCCCATGAAATCGATCCCCTAGACGTTGAACACCTCAACTTCCAGTATAGGGTTCTGCGGCATCTCGTTCCTTCTGCTTATATTCCCCATTCTCTGACACGGGTCACACTTGGCGATGAAACATACGTGGATCCATGAAAATGTTCTAGAACTCCCTTCACTTCTCCTTCAGCTATGCATCTTCTGAACAGACCGTCTGACCCCTTCTTGTAGAGATATGGGTCATCCCAATAGTAGTGGTTCACATCTCTGAACAACTTCTTCCTTTTGTAAGAATCCAACCTTTTGGAGACTTCTCCAACAACCATGTAGTTAACCAGGTCTGCATACCAAGGTAGCTTTTCTTCCTTCAATACTAAGGCTTCAGCTGCTGCGCTAGAGGTTCCTACGCGATTTGTAAATCGTGTGTGCACTTGGGGCAATAGTCGAGTCTTGAAAACCATGAGTGATTCTTCAGGCATATAATCATCTATGGGCAGTGCATCCTCTATCCTCATTCTTGACAAGTGATCAGCTACTCTATTCTCGATACCCTTTTTATCAACTATCTCCATATCAAATTCTTGCAGCAGAAGTATCCATCTTAGCAGCCTAGGCTTTGTATCCTTTTTTGCATAAATGTGCCTCAGGGCTGCGTGGTCTGTGTAGACAATGACCTTGGATCCCACTAGGTAGCTTTTGAACTTCTCGAAGGCAAATACCACTACTAATAGCTCCTTCTCTGTAGTTGCATATCTCCCTTGTGCTTCATCTAAGGTTATGCTGGCATAGTAGATAACATGCAACTTCTTGTCAATCCTCTGCCCCAGAACAGCCTCCACTGCATAATCAGATGCATCACACATGATCTCGAATGGATAGTCCCAGTTAGGAGCTTGGACTATTGGAGCTGAGATCAAGGCTTCCTTGATCAGCTGGAAAGCTTCTAAACATTCAGAATCGAAGTTGAATTCTATCTCCTTGCAGAGTAGCCTTGTGAGTGGTCTGGCTACCTTGGAGAAATCCTTGATGAATCGCCTGTAAAAGCCAGCATGCCCAAGGAAACTCCTGATATCTTTGACATTCCTTGGCGGTTGCAATTGCATCATCACTTCGACCTTGGCCTTGTCTACCTCTATCCCCTTCTCAGAAACTTTGTGCCCCAAAACAATACCCTCTCTGACCATAAAGTGGCGTTTCTCCTAGTTCAGAACCAGCTTGGTCTCTTCACACCTAGAGAGTACCCTGCACAGGTTCAACAAACATGAGGAGAAGGAGGAGCCATATACGGAAAAGTCATCCATGAATACCTCCACCATCTCCTCTATCAAATCCGAGAAGATAGAGATCATACACCTTTGAAAGATAGCAGGTGCATTATATAGGTGCTCTTGGACCAGGAAGAGGAGTAATTGCTTTCCCCCCCAATCGTCCTCCGTAGTGCCAGAAGTTCTGCCTTATCAAAGTTCGGGTTCACGTCCATCCCACTCGGGAATCCAAACAACACATCGAGCTGCTTGATGGTGAGGGTGAATTCTTGTTCCTAGATCGTGAAGCTTATGTATTCTAGCCCTCCATCCGAATCAACCTTTGGTTCATCATCATAGAAGTGTACGTTCAGGGAGGCAAGGAAATGGCAAGTCTCTTCTTTGTAAGCTTCGAAGCTAAAACTCATGAAGGTGGCGAGGTTGCACATCTCGAACAAATTTCCCACATTTCTGTGGATACCAATCTCCTTCATGGTCTCTTAGTGAGGGTATCTTCTCCCTTTGAACTCCATGCCTAGGAAGATAGCAAGGAGTTCGTCCCGAGTAAGCGTCTTCCTTAGCTTCCTCACAGGCTTCTTAGCCTTCTCGGCTTCAAACGCTTCGCCCTCACTGTGTATAGCTTCATCGATCAGCTCCATTTGCCTCTTTCCTTGGGCAATATCTCTCTTCTTCTTAGAGTACTCTTTGGCAACATCCTCATCATCTTGGACCATGGGTTCTTTCCCTTGAGGTTGAGGTCCTCGTAATTCTGAGAATCTCCTTGCAAGAGCCTCAGCGGATGGCTTTGGTGTTCTTTGCTGCTGTGGTGGGTACCTGAGATGCATTGAAAATTTAGAAGCATTAGGCGTATGCATATATGCGACATGCATATCGAGTTCTCAAATCAAGCTTGACAAAACACTTTTGAACGTTTTGTCCAACTCGACTTGCAAGCTCGATTTGCAACTCGAGCTCTCCCCAAAAAATAGCAAATACAGTAACCGAACCCAGCAACATGATTCAAGAACAGCCATCAAGCTATGATTCCAAAGAGCGAAAAAGTTTATGCATAGGAGCAAGGTTCAATTCCTAGTTTATTCCAAGAACAATCAACCTCTATCTCCAAAAAATCTTCAATTCCTTAGCACATTTAACCTAAAACCCAGTTCCATAAGTTCTAATATATCTAGCTTAAGGTCAAAATCTACTAGTTTCTAACAATGCAATCATAAATTTCCAGAAGACTCAAGAACAGAGCGATTAAAAGATGATAGGGTTGAGGAAACTTACTTGGGACGCCTTGAGAGCTTGAACGTGTTAATCAGTGTCGAAACTAAGTGGAATGGAACTCAAGATGAAGATATTCTAGAGAATAGGAACTTTAAAAGCTAAGAACTAGTGAGAAATTATGCTATGGAAAATCCTAAATGAGAGGTGAGTGAGTGAGATAGCACCATGTTTGTCTTTTTAAAGGAAATTGGGAGACTGAACCTAGACATAATTACAAGAGAAGGGGAAAAACGAGGGGGAGCCTCCTAGTTGCATTCAAAATTCAAATTCAAGTTTAGGAGGGAACCTGGTTTAGCTCGAGTTGACTCATCGAACTCGCCAAATTTCGTCAAAATTTGATGGGCTCGATTTGCAAATCGAGCTTGCAAATCGAGCTTGTATCCGTCACTTGCACTTCCTATGTTACTGTCCGTTTCTTGCTCAAACGCCTTCCCTAAGTCTTTACCACCTGAAATACTAAAACAAAACCGATCAAAAAGTCCTAAATCTAGAAATATTATGTACAAAGATTGTCATGGGACTTCCTCCCAAGTGAGCTTGTTTTAAGTCTCTAAACTAGACTCCACCTCCTGATTAGACCTTGGATGGTTCACAAAGAGGAACTGAGGTCCCCTCTGGAATGATACAATCCACCATATAGGGCTTGAGTCTTTGCCCGTTTACAGTGAATTCTGATCCCTCTTTACTGATCAGGGTGATGGCTCCATAAGGCAGTACTTCCTTGATGTCAAAAGGTCCTGACCATCTCGACTTAAGCTTTCCTGGGAAGAGCTTGAGTCTTGAGTTAAAAAGGAGCACTTGATCACCAGCTTTGAACTCCTTTGGCAGAATCCTCTTGTCATGCAAAACTTTCGTCCTTTTCTTGTAAAGCATGGAACTCTCATAGGCTTCCAGCCTGATCTCTTCCAGCTAATGCAAATCCATTGCTCTTTTCTCCTGAGCAGTCTCGATATCAAGGTTCAAAAACTTAGTTGCCCATAAAACTTTGTACATAATCTCCACTGGTAGATGGCATGCCTTCCCGTAGAGCAGCTGGAATGGTGTTCTCCCTATGGGGGTTTTGAATGATGTTCTGTAAGCCCAGAGAGTGTCATCGAGCTTGACTGACCAATCCCTTTTTGAAACCCCTACTACTCTTGCAAGGATCGCCTTAATCTGCTTGTTAGAGACTTCCACTTGGCCACTGGTCTGGGGGTGATAAAGTGTTGCAACCTTATGCTTCACCCCATGCTTCTTTAATAGATTCTCAAACAGTTTGTTGATGAAGTGAGATCCTCCATCACTGATGACTATGCTTGGAACGCCAAACCTGGGGAAGATTATGCTTTTGAACATCTTCAGCACAACCTTAGCATCATTGGTTGGACAAGCAATGGCTTCAACCCACTTTGATACATAGTCTACAGCCACCAGTATGTAGCTGTTTCCAAAAGATGGTGGGTTGAAAGGCCCCATGAAATCGATCCCCTAGACGTTGAACACCTCAACTTCCAGTATAGGGTTCTGCGGCATCTCGTTCCTTCTGCTTATATTCCCCATTCTCTGACACGGGTCACACTTGGCGATGAAACATACGTGGATCCATGAAAATGTTCTAGAACTCCCTTCACTTCTCCTTCAGCTATGCATCTTCTGAACAGACCGTCTGACCCCTTCTTGTAGAGATATGGGTCATCCCAATAGTAGTGGTTCACATCTCTGAACAACTTCTTCCTTTTGTAAGAATCCAACCTTTTGGAGACTTCTCCAACAACCATGTAGTTAACCAGGTCTGCATACCAAGGTAGCTTTTCTTCCTTCAATACTAAGGCTTCAGCTGCTGCGCTAGAGGTTCCTACGCGATTTGTAAATCGTGTGTGCACTTGGGGCAATAGTCGAGTCTTGAAAACCATGAGTGATTCTTCAGGCATATAATCATCTATGGGCAGTGCATCCTCTATCCTCATTCTTGACAAGTGATCAGCTACTCTATTCTCGATACCCTTTTTATCAACTATCTCCATATCAAATTCTTGCAGCAGAAGTATCCATCTTAGCAGCCTAGGCTTTGTATCCTTTTTTGCATAAATGTGCCTCAGGGCTGCGTGGTCTGTGTAGACAATGACCTTGGATCCCACTAGGTAGCTTTTGAACTTCTCGAAGGCAAATACCACTACTAATAGCTCCTTCTATGTAGTTGCATATCTCCCTTGTGCTTCATCTAAGGTTATGCTGGCATAGTAGATAACATGCAACTTCTTGTCAATCCTCTGCCCCAGAACAGCCTCCACTGCATAATCAGATGCATCACACATGATCTCGAATGGATAGTCCCAGTTAGGAGCTTGGACTATTGGAGTTGAGATCAAGGCTTCCTTGATCAGCTGGAAAGCTTCTAAACATTCAGAATCGAAGTTGAATTCTATCTCCTTGCAGAGTAGCCTTGTGAGTGGTCTGGCTACCTTGGAGAAATCCTTGATGAATCGCCTGTAAAAGCCAGCATGCCCAAGGAAACTCCTGATATCTTTGACATTCCTTGGCGGTTGCAATTGCATCATCACTTTGACCTTGGCCTTGTCTACCTCTATCCCCTTCTCAGAAACTTTGTGCCCCAAAATAATACCCTCTCTGACCATAAAGTGGCGTTTCTCCTAGTTCAGAACCAGCTTGGTCTCTTCACACCTAGAGAGTACCCTGCACAGGTTCAACAAACATGAGGAGAAGGAGGAGCCATATACGGAAAAGTCATCCATGAATACCTCCACCATCTCCTCTATCAAATCCGAGAAGATAGAGATCATACACCTTTGAAAGATAGCAGGTGCATTACATAGATCAAACGGCATTCTCCTGTAGGCAAACGTTCCATAAGGGCAGGTAAATGTAGTTTTTTCCTGATCATGTATGGGAATCTGAAAGAACCCACTATATCCATCTAGGAAACAATAATAAAGATGGTTTGCAAGCCTCTCTAGCATTTGATCAATAAATAGCAATAGGAAATGATCTTTCCTAGATGCAGCATTCAGTTTCCTATAGTCTATGCACATCCTATGGCCAGTAATTGTTCTAGTGGGAATAAGCTCATCCTTATCATTTTTCACCATAGTTATACCATCCTTTTTTAGAACACAATGCACAGGGATATCCAAGTGCTATCAGAAATAGGATAAATAACACCAGCTTCTAACAACTTAAGAATTTCTTTTTAACAACCTCCTTCAAATTTGGATTCAATCTTCTCTGAGGTTCTATGCTAGCATATGATTCGTTCTCAAGATTAATCCTATGAGTGCATAAACTAGGCGAAATTTCCTTAATGTCATCCAATGAATATCCTATAGCTCTCCTAAACCTCTTCAATTCAGTCAATAGCAATTGCACTTCACCATCATTCAGTTCAGCATTTACTATGACTGGATAGGTAGAATTGGGGCCTAGAAAGGCGTACCTTAGTCCTTTAGGAAGTGGTTTGAGGTCCACCTTAGGTGCCTTCAGCTCTAACCAATCATCTAATGTAGGATGGCCTAGCTCGAGTTACATGTCGAGCTTGCTGGTCGAGTTTGAGCAATGTGGTCGAGTCGAGGTCGAGCTCGAGTTGCAAATTGAGTCTGCAGATCGAGTATGAGCTGAATGTTCTCCAATTACTGCCATAACCTCTCTTTCTACCCCAACCAAATCTCAAACACTTTTGGCTTCTCCACTGCTCTGTGTGAGCCTAACAGCATCTCATAACCCAAGGTTTTCTTGTGTAGATACCCGGCTTCACCACTCTTGGTCAAAGTAGTTTGAAGATGGTGTTCTTCATTGAGTTCTTCCAGCAGTTCATCAGCAAGGTGATCCATCTCTTCAATCTAGAAAAGCTGACCCTCTATTGTAGGTTTCTTCATGGCATCTCTGATGTCGAACTTCATCGTGAGGTCCTTTCCCAGGTTCAGCTAAATCTTTCCCTTCTTGACATCTATAACTGCTCCAGCTGTAGCTAGGAAAGGTCTTCCCAATATCAGAGGATCTCTTGGTTCCTCATCCATTTCCAGTACTACGAAGTCTGTGGGGATATCCACATATCCAATCCTCAGAGGTAGATCTTCTAGAACGCCGTGTGGTATTCTAATCAATCTATCAGCCAATACCAAAGAGATATTGCAAGCCTTGTACTTACTGAATCCCAACCTTTTGGCTACTAAAAGCGGCATAAGGCTTATTGAAGCTCCAAGATCGCAAAGACAGTTCTTAAAGCTTAACGGCCCTAGGGAGCAGGGCAAAGTGAAACAACCAGGGTCGCCTAACTTCTGGATCGCCCTTTTCTGTACAATAGCACTGCATTCTTCACTTAGCACTACCATTCCCTCAAGCTCTTTAACCCTTTCTGTCAATGTATCTTTCAGAAACTTTTGATATGGAGGTATCAGCATAAAAGCATCTAACAGAGGCATCTTCACCTCAATTTCACCCATCTGCTTATCAAAAAGAGCTTTATACTTCTCCATTTTCTCTTGCCTGAATCTGCTGCTTAGGGACGTAGCCTTGATTCTGATTATATGGGATGAATGGTTTGCTCTAAGGTTGTTGTTGCTGAGGAGGGTAGACTTGATCTTATGGGTTTGCCACATTTGTACTCCTATAAGACAAGTTGGGGTTGGTCTTATAGTTGTTGTATCCTTTTTTGTAGCCACCCTGGTTCTGTATATAGCTAATCTCTTCCAGCTAATCAATCACCCCATCCTGAACCTGAAGTTGTTCCTCATCACATATAAAGTGAACCTGCTTCTGCTGAACTAGAATGAGTTTATCGATCTTATCATTCAGAGCCTTGATCTCCCTTCTATGCTTATCATCAGAATCATTACTCCCCCTGATGCTTCTATCATAGTCTTCATCATAGTTCCCATCAGATTGAGCAAGGTTCTCAACTAACTCCCAGCCTTCATGAACATCTTTATTCAAGAAGTTGCCATTACTTGCAGTATCTAGATGCATTCTAATCTTTGGAAAAACCCCTCTGTAAAGTGTGCTGAGAAAGGACTCATTGCTGAATCCATGATGAGGGCACTGAGATTGGTAGCCCTTGAATCTTTCCCAAGCTTCACAAAAAGTTTATCCATTTCTCTGTGCAAACCCTGAGATCTCATTCCGAAGTCTAGCTGTTCTTGAGTTAGAGAAGAACTTGGCAAGGAAAACTCTCTTGCAGTCATCCCAGGAGGTAATTGATCCCTGAGGAAGAGTCTTCTCCCACTGATGGGCTTTGTCACCAAGGGAAAATGGAAAAAGTCTCAGCTTGAATCCATCCTCACTGACTCCATTAATCTTGGTAAGGCTGCAGAGCCTGTCAAACTCATCCAAGATGGTCAAGCGGGTCTTCCATAGGTAATGCATGGAACTTGTTGCTCTGAACCATAGATATCAAGCCACACTTGATCTCAAAGTTGTTGTTTTGGACAGCAGGAGGTAGAATCCCATGCCTCTGAGTGTGGGTGTTAAGGGCATCTTCTGCGCCTATGTATCGTGGCCGTCTTTGTGCAACAACTGGTTCCTCGTCCTGGTGGCCTTGTTGGCTCTGTTGGTGTGCCATACTGACTGGATCCTGATGATCTACGCTGACGTTGTCTCTATGCTCTCTCAACTGACGTGGTAACTGGTTTATATTGTCAAGGTAGTGAAGGAGATTGTGGTTGCCTTTCGACCTGGTGTGCATAAAAGCTGGAGGCTTGACTCGATGTGTGTACTCGATCTAGGTGGTCGAGTCTGCACGTCGAGCTCAGTTTGCACCTGTAGCAAAGAAAAAACCACAAAATCAGTAATCAAAGTAAAGTATAAACGAACTTGATCTTAAAGTAATATGAAATCCTAAATATAACAAACAAACACCCAATCGGCAACGACACCAAATTGATAATAGGATTTTTGCTATCAATTACCCTAATGCATTATCATGTCATTGCAATACAGAAGGTTATCAATCCAATCAGGTGAGATGCTAACAGATAGGATGCAACAGATCAATCTAAGTCGAGCCAAGCAATAGGGTTTATCAATGGTAAATGTATCAATTTTCAGGTTCGTGGCGTTGTGTTTCCCATATCACCAAGGTGATATCGAGTGCGAGATCCGGCCAGTAATCTGAACCGTTTCAGATCATAGTCTTTAATCTCTAGGATCTCTCCATTACTCGTTAAGGGTTTCCAACCGATAAACCAGAAAACTATATCAGTTTGAACCTAAATCAATAGAAAGCATAAACAAGAAACTTAAACAAGCAGTTAAAACAAACAGAAGCTAACAGATAGGATGCAACAGATCAATCTAAATCAAGCTAAGCAATAGGTTTTATCAATCGTAAATGTATCAATTTTCAGGTTCGTGGCATTGTGTTTCCAATATCACCAAGGCGATATCGAGTACGAGATCCGGCCAGTAATCTGAACCGTTTCAGACCGTATTCTTTAATCTCTAGGATCTCTCCATTACTCGTTAAGGGTTTCCAACCAATAAACCAAAAAACTATATCAGTTTGAACCTAAATCAATAGAAAGCATAAACAAGAATCTTAAACAAGCAGTTAAAACTAACAGAAGCTAACAGAAGGGACAGACGCTGCGGAAGCAGAAAATAACAACAGAATAATCAGATAAACAAGAAACTCCTAAGGATGGGGGTAATGGACTAGTGATTCCTCCTTAGTCTACCTAGGTGTTTAACAAAACTCAAGCAGAACTAATCCCTAGACAATAGGCTCATAAGCAATCAAATTCATTCTCATGACAAAAGACCTCAAGCTAACCTAGTTCCAGACCTAACTCTCATTAGCGAAATCTAACCTAACAGGCATTAAGATTCAGTCTATTAAAGCCAGTAAACACTTTAGACAACTAATCCCTTAGGCTAGATATGTAAATCTCTGGAATTAGTTGGTTCCGACATTTCATCAAACACTTGGTGGGTGTGGAAATGTCTGGGTTCTAATTCCAATTGATCAAAGAGAAATTAGCATTAAGAACACTAATCCAGAAGAGATTCATAGAAATCTAAGCTTACACGACCTTTGAGACTAAGGATTCCTCACTTATCTAACCCATCCTCAAGAACCCTAGAAAACTACTCAGAACTCATGAAGAACAAGAACTCAAACCCATAAATTAATAAAACTTGCATAATCAGAAAGATAAAGATGAGAGGAGAAAGAAGTTTCAAAGAATCAACAGCAGAAACTTAATATATCAAAAGATATTTGGATTACAAATCAGAGATGTTCTTGGTGGCTACAGAGAAAAACCCTAAGAAAAAACGTAATATCCCTTGGGTAATGATAAGAGGGATATTTATAGCCTCAGTTTAAAACCCTAATACATAAACAGACAAAGTCTCCAAAGGTGGCCGCTTTGGCTCGGACTCGATGTGCAAATCGAGCTGGCACATCGAGCTTAGAAAAATCTCTAAAGATGGCTGCTTTGGCTCGGACTCGATGTGCAAATCGAGCTGGCACATCGAGCTTGTAAAAATCTCTAAAGATGGCTGCTTTGGCTTGGACTCGATGTGCAAATCGAGCTTGGCCCCACTCTCTCTTCTTCTCTTCTTAACGTCTCCACTCTTCTAGCTTAATCCCATCATTTACCTCCTACTCCATTCCTGACCTCAAAACTCCTTGAGCACCTGATAACAACTCCAACTGCGAGAGTGCATGCAATGCTAATGCAAAAGACACCTAAACATGCAAAGGATACACAAAAGGACTATGAATGACATGGATGAAGGGTGAAACAATGTTTAATGGGTGATAAATGTATGCTTAAAACATGTAAAATATAGACATATCAAGGATGTAACCTGGATTTAGCCTTGTGGCAAATGACACAACGAGAACAATGCTTCTCCACATCTTTCTTGAGGTGAGGCCAAAAGAAATGGTCAGCTACCACAGCCAAAGTCTTGTCAACACCGAAATGTCCCATTAGACCTCCACCATGTGCTTCTCTTAACAGTAATTCTCTAAGTGATCCTTGTGGTATACAAAGCCTCTTATCTCGAAACAAAAACCCATCATGAAGGTAGTATGATCCATAAGCTCCCTTTCCACAAGCTTCATTAGCTTCATTAAAGTCCGGATCATCTTTGTAAAGGCCCTTGATGTGCTCAAATCCCATTACTCGTGCCTCCATTGTAGAAATCAACGCACGTCTCCTAGACAATGCATCAGCCACAATGTTCTCTTTTCCATTTTATACTTGATAACATATGGGAACGTCTCAATGAACTCCAGCCACTTAGCATGTCTTCTCTTGAGTGAAGTCTGACCTCGAAGATTCTTAAGTGTCTCATGATCCGTGTGAATGATGAACTCTTTAGATAGAAGGTAGTGTTGCCATGTTTCTAATGGATGAACCAAGGCGTACAGCTCCTTGTCATATGGAGGGTAGTTCAATGTGGCTCCGCTTAACATCTCACTGAAAAATGCCACGGGTCTCTTCCTTTGAAGTAGCACAGCTCCTATGCCAAAACCTGATGCATCACACTCTACCTCAAACATTTCTTCGAAATCTAGTAAGGCTAGAACTGGTGCATGTGTAAGCCGATCGTTAAGGGTATTGAAGGTGGTGTCTTGAGCTATTCCCCATGTGAATGGTGTGTTCTTCTTGATCACAACCGTGAGTGGTGCAGCCACCATACTGAAATCTCTAACAAACCTCCTGTAAAAGCTTGCTAAGCCGTGAAAGCTCCTTACGTGTCCAATGTTGGTAGGGGTCGGCCACTCTTGGATAGCTCTTATCATTTCTTCATCGACTTGTAGTCCCTGTTCACTTACTACAAAGCCTAAGAAAATAAGCTTGTTAGTACAAAACATGCATTCTTAATGTTAGCATATAAGCCTTCCTTTCAAAGTGATTTAAGCAATAACTCGAGATGCCCCAAATGATCACTAAAGTTCTTACTGTAGATAAGTATATCATCAAAATAAGCAATACAAATTTACTTATGTAAGCACGAAGAACGTGGTTCATTAGTCGCATGAAAGTGCTTGGTGCGTTAGTCAAGCCGAAAGGAGTGACCACTCTTACAAACCTTGCTTGGTCTTTCTTCCATTCATCTCCCTCACACATTATGACTTGGTGATAGCCACTCTTTAGGTCGACTTTGGAGAAGATGGTTGATCCACTTAACTCGTCTAGCATGTCGTCCAACTGCGGGATTGGATGCCTATACTTGATTGTAATGTTATTGATGGCTCGGTAATCCACACACATCCTTCAGGTGCCATCTTTCTTGGGAACTAATAGCACTGGTACTGTACACAGCCTTAGACTCTCTCGGATGTAGCCCTTGTCCATTAAATCCCTCACTTGTCTTTCTAATTACTTGCTTTCTTCAGGATTCATTTGATATGCTGGTTTGTTGGGTAAGGCTGAGCTAGAAACAAGATCAATATGATGCTCTATGCCTCGGATTGGGGGTAAACCAGGGGGTATCTCCTCGGGAAATAAATCCTCGAACTTGTTAAGGAGGGGCTAAACCATTGGTGGAATTTGCAGTTCACCTATAGCTGAACTTAGACACTCGTTAAACAACATTAGTAGCACAGTGCCTTGGGCACTAATTGTTTTACAAACAGCTCCAAGAGATAAATAAAGGCTATACTTACTTACCTCAACCTCCTTGTTCATATGCGTTTGTAGTTCATGCACTTCAGATGGACTAAGGGGTGCAAGATTGTACTTACGATCTTCGTAGGTGAATGAATAAGGATTAGTGCGGCCATCATGATGAGTTGCTCTATCATATTTCCATGGCTTGCCACGTAATAAGTGCCCAGCTTGCATTGGAACCACATCACAAGTAACTTGATCTTGGTATTTCCCAACACTAAACGTCACTAGAACTTGCTCCGAAACTTTCAGCTCCGTGAGATCATTGAGCCAATGTAGCTTATATGGCCTTGGATGTTTGGACTTTTTAAGACCTAACCTGTCCACCATATACTTGCTAGCCACATTAGTACAAGAACCACCATCGATTATGAAATTACATACCTTGTTCTGGATGATACATCTTGTGTGAAAGATGTTTTCCCTTTGTACTTTCTCAGCTGGGTTAACGATCACATTTAGCATTCTCCTAACCACCAAGAGCTCTCTGGTGATATGATCCCACTAGATCGTAATCTCTTAAGGTGGATTTCGAACTCGATATACCTTCAACCAAGGTTACTAACCATGGCTAAGGTGATGTGGATTGATTGGTCACACAAGAGTTGCGGAAGACTCTTGATATTCTGGTTGATCTTCAGGATATTACTCACCTGAAGATCGAGTTTGGTTTCTGGATATTACACACCAGCAACCAGTTTTGTCCAAGATGAACAAGAAGAGAATCACTCTCAAATTTGATAAAAGAACAGTTGTTATTGATTCTTTTACAAAAGTTTAGCTTAAATAGAAGAAATTGTGATAAAGACTCAACTAAAAACAATGAAATACGAAAAACTAGATGAAGACAGAGTTAACTAGTGTTGAATGACTCTTCAGCTTCATATTTGACTCTGCAACTTCCATTTGGCGTTTTTCCTTCTTAGTCGTATTTAGGGAATTGGCAGTCGTACATATAAGACTGTGAGTTATTTGGCAGACTTGAGAATTTGTTCAGTAGACTTCTAACTTTGTTCGGCAGACTTCTAAATTGCTTAGCAGACTTGTAACTCGTTTTCCAGAATGGCTTAGATAGTTGTTTCTAAAGCCTGTTAAACATCTTGAACTTGCTACAACACGAAAATAGTGTGTTTTACTCCTTCCTCCAATAAGTCCACTTAATTAGAAGGTGAACTAAGTATAGAACTTAGTGCCTTAGAGAATTTCTTGAATCGAGACCTCGTCATAGCTTCAGTTGGTACTTGCAATGCTTCCTCAGGTTCATGCTCGTCCACAGCTTCAAGCTCAGGTACATGCTTTGGTTCAAGGTCATCCATGATCATATCATCTCCCTCCTATTGAAAAGGATTTGTCCTCAAATCTGGTTCATCTGCCACAAAAGGAATAAGATCAGTCACGTTAAAGCTTGAAGCACGAACTCTTTAGGCCAAAGATAGTGCTGCCAAGTCTGGAGTACTCTCACCAAAGCATAGAGTTCTTTATCGTAAGTTGGATAGTTGAGTGTTGCTCCTCCCAACTTCTCACTGAAGAACGCGACTGGTTTTCTTTCCTGCATGAGAACAGCACCAATTCCAACTCCTGAGGCATTGCACTCTATCTCAAAAGTTTTAAGAAAGTCTAGAAGAACAAGTAAGGGTGCATGAGTTAACTTCCCTTTTAAGGCTTGGAACGCATCCTCCTGTTCTTGTTCTCATTTGAAACCCACGGTTTTCTTGATTATTTCAGTTGGAAGGGCTGCTATAGTGCTGAAGTCCTTGACAAACCTTCTGTAGAAGCCGGCTAACCCATGGAAATTCCGAACTTCTCCCACTGTCTTTGGACTCGGCCAATCTTTGATAGCCTTCACCTTCTCCTTATCAACTCTTATGCCATATGCACTTACAACAAAACCTAAAAACACAAGGTTATCTGTTCCAAATGTGCATTTCTTCAGGTTAGCATAGAGCTTTTCCTTTCTAAGTACTTCAAGAACCGTTTTCAAATGTTCAACATGCTCACTAAGGCTTTTGCTGTAGATCAAGATGTCATCAAAATAAACAATCCTATGTAAGCTCTTAACACATGATTCATCAACCTCATAAACGTACTAGGTGCATTGGTTAAGCCAAATGACATTACTAACCACTCGTACAACCCATGTTTAGTTTTAAAGGTTGTTTTCCATTCATCACCCTCCTTCATCCTAATCAGATGATATCTGCTTTTCAAGTCTATCTTAGAAAAGATTACTGACCCATAAAGTTCATCAAGCATGTCATCAAGTCTAGGAATATGGTGTCTATACTTTACCGTGATGTTGTTAATGGCACGACAGTCTACACACATGCGCCACGATCCATCTTTCTTAGGTACTGGCAAAACTAGCACGACGCACGGGCTGAAGCTCTCATGGATATACCCCTTCTCCATCAACTCATTCACTTGCCTTTGCAACTCCTTTGTCTCAACCGGATTGGTTCTGTATGCTGGACGATTTAGCAATGAAGCTCTATGAACCAAGTCGATTTGGTGCTCTATCCCACGTAGTGGTGGCAATCCTGTGGATTTATCTTCTGGAAACACATCACTGTAATCCTGCAAAAGGTACTTGAGTTCACTCGACATGGCCGGTGCGTGGTTAGACAAGTTCGTTAGTACTTCCTTAAAAACAAAGAGAAGCAATGACTGATGAGAGTAAAGAGCTTTCTTACCACTGCTTGGTTTTATAAAGAAGTTTGAATGCTTAGCTGGTTTGGAATCTTGTTCTTTTGCTGGCGTTGAACTAGATCCTTTCTCGGTTTGCTTAGCTTGATCTTCCTTCTGTTTGAGCGACACCTGGTCCTTGTGCACTTCTTGAGGTGATAATGGAGCTAAAGTGATCTTCTTTCCTCGGTGTTCAAAGGAATAACGGTTGGTATAGCCATTGTGAGTGACCCTTCGATCAAACGGCCATCGCGTTCCAAGTAAGATGTGATCAGCTTCCATAGGGAGTATATCAAAGAGAATTTCGTCCTCATACTTCCCAATAGCAATGGGAATCATCACCTGGTGGCTAACCTTCATTTCTCCTTCTTTATTGAGCCATTGAAGCTTATAAGGTCGTGGGTGTTTTCTTGCAACAAGACCTAACTTCCTAACCAAGGTTTCACTAGCAACGTTAGTACAACTACCACCATCGATGATCAAACTACATACCTTTTTTTCGATGTGGCAACGAGTGAGAAACATGTTTTCTCTTTGCTCTTGCTCCTTTGGTTTAGGTTGAATGCTCAAATAACGCCTTGTCACTAGCAGTTCTCCATTGACAGGGTTTTGCACTTGGTCTTCTTCTTCAGAAGGTTGAGAATCAGAAACCATATCCTCCACTTCGGTTTCATATTCACCATTCTCCAATAGGATCGTAGTTTTGCGGTTGATGCATTTGTTTGCATAATGACCTCTTCCTTGGCATTTGAAACATCTAACATCTCGGTTTCTTGTAGTAGTAGCCTCAGCTTTTCCTTTAGACTCATTAACAGGGAGGTTAGTCTTAAAATAATTCTTTTGAGTTGAGATTGACTTACCTTTGTCTTGGTAATTTGGCCGGGTAGAATAAGATCCATTGGTTTGTTTGGAAACTCCATAAGATGGTCGTGTAGTTCCCCTCCTCTTGAGCTGTTGTTCAACTAGAATAGCTTTGTGAAGCATATCCTCTAGTTCCACATAATTTTCTAGCTCAAGCTTGTGCTGGATCTCTCGGCTTAATCCTCCAAGAAAACGTGCCATGGTAGCCTCTTTATCCTCACTCGAGTGAGCTTCTTCAGTTTTCAAAAGCTCAGATCTGTTCGTTTGATGCCTGCAACCACTTGATCTTGCTCCTGGAAGTTCCTAATTCACATAATACGGTCCTATAGTGAATTAGGAACTTCCAGGAGCAAGATCAAGTGGTTGCAGGCATCAAACAAACAGATCTGAGCTTTTGAAAACTGAAGAAGCTCACTCGAGTGGGTAGATCGAGTGGGAGATCGAGTAGGTCTGGAAGAGTCAGAATGGAGTGAAACTTAAACAGCGGATATATGAGATGATGGGGAGTATTGTGATGAATGTTGAGCGAAATCCGTCGAACAAGTGAGAGTGAACGAGTGAGAAGATGAACGGATGTTATGAGAAATGATGAATCGATTTGAACTATCAAGAGATGCGAAAAGGCTCTTGATCTTCGGCTTGAAGGCTCTTGATATTACACACCAGCAACCAGTTTTGTCCAAGATGAACAAGAAGAGAATCACTCTCAAATTTGATAAAAGAAAAGTTGTAATTGATTCTTCTACAAGAGTTTAGCTTAAATAGAAGAAACTGTAGTTAAGACTCAACTAAAAACAATGAAATACGAAAAACTAGATGAAAACTGAATTAACTAGTGTTGAATGACTATTCAGCTTCATATTTGACTCTGCAACTTCCATTTGCCGTTTTTCTTTCGTAGTCGTACTTAGGGAATTGGCAGTCGTACATAGGAGACTGGCAGTCGTACATATAAGACTGTGAGTTATTTGGCAGACTTGAGAATTTGTTCAGCAGACTTCTAAGTTTGTTCGGCAGACTTCCAAATTGCACAGCAGACTTGTAACTTGTTTTCCAGAATGGCTTAGATAGTTGTTTCTAAAGCCTCTTGAACGTCTTGAACTTACAACAACACCAAAGTAGTGTGTTTTACTCCTTCCTCCAATAAGTCTACTTGATTAGAAGCTGAACTAACTATAGAACTTAGTGCCTTAGAGAATTTCTTGAATCGAGACCTCGTCATAGCTCCAGCTGGTACTTGCAATGCTTCCTCAGGTTCATGCTCGTCCACAGCTTCAAGCTCAGGTACATGCTCTGGTTCAAGGTCATCCATGATCATATCATCATGATCGGTGTGAATTACAAACTCCTTAGGCCAGATATAATGCTGCCATGTTTGTAGCGCTCTCACCAAGGCATAAAGCTCTTTGTCATATGTAGGATAGTTGAGAGTAGGTCATCCTAGCTTCTCACTGAAATAAGCTATGGGCTTCTTATCCTGCATTAAGACAGCTCCAATTCCTACACCAGAAGCATCACATTCTATCTCGAAAGTTCTAACAAAATCAGAAAGAGATAAAACAGGGGCATGAGTAAGCTTCTCTTTTAAGGCCTGGAAAGCATCCTCTTGAACTTCTTCCCACTTGAATCCCATGTTTTTCTTGATAACTTCAGTGAGAGGGGCAGCCAAGGTGCTAAAGTCTTTCACAAATCTCATATAGAAGCCATCAAGTCCATGGAAGGTCCTTACTTCTCCTACAGATGTTAGACTTGGCCATTCTCGAATTGCCTTCACTTTCTCTCCATCAACCTTAACTCCATCTGTACTTACAACAAAACCTAAGACAAGGTTATCCATTCCAAAAGTACAGTTGTTAAGGTTAGCAAACAGTTTTTCCTTCCTAAGCACTTCTAAAACCATTTTCAGATGCTTAACACGCTCTTCTAGGCTTTTGTTGTAAACTAAGATGTCATTAAAGTAAACCACAACAAAATATCCTATGTAAACTCTAAGAACATGATTCATTAACCGCATTAATGTACTAGGTGCATTTGTCAGCCCAAATGGCATCACTAACCATTCATATAAACCTTGCTTAGTTTTAAATGCAGTCTTCCACTTATCTCCTTCTTTCATCCTAATCTGATGATACCCACTCTTTAAATCAACTTTAGAAAACAGGCTAGAACCATGCAATTCATCAAGCATATCATCTAATCTAGGAATAGGGTGTCGATACTTCACCTTGATATTATTGATTGCTCTACAATCAACACACATACGCCAACTGCCATCTTTCTTTGGTACAAGTAGCACGGGTACAGCACACGGACTTATACTCTCTCTGATATGTCCCTTCTCCATTAGCTCGGTTACCTGCTTCTCAAGCTCCTTAGTTTCAACCGGATTGGTTCGGTATGCTGGCTTGTTTGGCAAAGAAGCTCCTGGTATGAAATCTATTTGATGCTCAATGCCTCTAATGGGTGACAAACCTTCTGGATTTTCTTCGTGAAAGACATCTTGATAGTCCTGCAAAAGAAACTTGATACCACTCGGTAAAGCCGGTTCCAAAACTGTTATATTCAATAAGTTTTCTTTAAAGACAAACAAGAGATTAGGTTTAGTACTTCTCTTTGACTTACTCTTTGAAGCCTTGAATTGAACAGCTTGAGTTCCTTTCTTTTTCATGCTAAGCTGATCCAAGTAGACTTCATGAGGTGCCATAGGTGCCAAAATGGTTTTTCTTCCTTTAAACTCAAAGCTATGTCTGTTTGTAAACCCATCATGTATCACTTTCCGATCAGATTGCTAAGGTCTTCCTAACAAAACGTGATTAGCTTCCAAAGGCAGAATATCACACAAGATTTCGTCTTCATACTTCCCAATGGCTAATGGCACTTGAACTTGCTTAGTAACAGCCATTTCTCCATTCTCATTTAGCCATTGCAGTTTATAAGATCTAGGATGCTGAACCTCCTCTAAACCAAGTGTCTGGACCATAGTCTCACCTGCAACATTGGTACAGCTCCCACCATCTATAATCAGACCACACTTTTCCTTTAATCAAGCACCTTGTATGGAACATGTTCTCTCTTTGCTCTTGCTCTTCAGCTTTGTTTAACACACTTAAGACCCTCATAGTCACAAGTAACTCTCCTTTAGGTGCTTCTTCAACATCAGAATCTTTTAGTTTCTCATCCTCGGACTCAATCTCTCCATTGTCCCTAATTACCATAATTCTTTTGTTGGAACACTCACTCGCATAATGCCAAGTCTATGGCATTTGAAACACTTAAGATCCCTAGCTCCTGTAGTGTCTTTTGATTTTCCTTTTGAACTGATTTCTTCGACCTTAGGCTTCACAAATGGCTTGTTGTCTTTCTGAAAACCAGATTTCTCCTCTTTTTGGTAGCTAGGTCTGCTCGTATTGTAGCTCGGCTTAATACTCTTCCTCTTGATCTGCTTCTCAAATATGACTGCCTTGTGAAACAACTCTTCAAGGTTTTCATAGTGTATCACCTCCAATCGATCTATTATGTCTCTGTTGAGACCTCCCATGAATCTGGACATTGTTGCTTCATTCTCTTCTTGAACATCAGCTCTTAGCATCAACGTTTCCATTTCTTTGAAGTACTCCTCAACTGTTCTGTTTCCTTGAACCAAATTCCTCAACTTTTGGTGCAGCTCTCTATGGTAATGACTAGGCACAAACTTTCTCCTCATGATAATCTTCAACTGATTCCAAGTTTCAACCGGATCATCTCCAAGACGTCTCTTAGTAGTAACCACTTGATCCCACCAACTTAGTGTATAATCATAGAATTCGGTGGCTGGCACTTTAACCTTGTTTGTTTCTATATATTCTTGGCAAACAAACACCAACTCTATCTTCTTCTCCCACTCCAAATAATCATCTGGATTGTTAGTACCATGGAACAGAGGAATGCGAAACTTAAGACCAGCTAAGTTGTCTCTTGGAGGGTATCTTTCTTCTTGTCTACGTCTCTGCCTCCTATGACTATTGCGAGTAGAGGATTGGTTGTAGTAGTTGAGTGCTGCTTCTGGATCAAAAGGATTTCTTGTAATTTCGTTCTCCCTTTCTTGGCTAGACCTTGCAGCCTCAAATCTCTCATCCATCATTTTAGCCATATTAGCTGTAAGCTGTAAGAGTAGCTGTCATAGCCTCCATCAATAACTTGTTGTTTTGTGCATTGCTAGTCTCTTCCTTATCTTTATCAGACATGATTCTGCAACTTAAAGTCACAACAGTATCAAACTCCTTTTAAACAGATCAAAGCAGAACCAAAAACACAGAAAACATGAACCCTAGAAGTTGATTCTTTTTCCAGTTTTTATCAAATCGTACGATTGAGTACAGAATCCTATAGTTCAGAACCTGATCTAAACGATTTAAAAAGTTTCATACGATTCTGATAAACATTCAAGCCTAAAACGACGAAACAATTTTGACGGAAAAAACAGAATTCCAAAGGTTTAGAATAACACAACTTGATACAAAGTTGCGCTCTGATACCACATAATATGACCTTGGGTGAGAAGATTCAGTCTCTTGAAATCTCTTTGTATGGGTTGTGATAAAGTGATAGTGATATGGTGATGAAATGGATCTGTGGAGAAGTTGAAGAGATGAAGATGCTGAAAACGAACTGAGATGGAATGATAGAAACTTCCAAGAGTTGCGGAAAGACTCTTGAACTTTTGGGCTCGATCTTGCTAGGATATTACGCACCAAAGCAATCACAAGTTGAAGAGATATTACACACCCTTCAGATCAAACAATTCAGAAAGGTTTTTGATAATAAAAAGTTTGAAAGGTTTCTCCAAAGAGATTACAAGAGATTATAGAGAAAAGAAGAACAAGCCTTGGAATAAGTTTCAAGGCTGTTCTAGAAAACACAAACTATTAAAAATAGCATTTGAAATTCAAAATTTAAACTTGACCCTTCGTCTTCTTCAAGCTCTATGATGGACAAATAGAATAGAAGCATAATCCGATCAAATATAATAGACTCGCCACCCGATCAAATAGAATAGAATCTCCACCCAATCAAATAGAATATAATCTCCATTCCGTTTTATATTTGGTTCAACAAATGTGCAATAGTGAAACGACACAGCTGCCTCATTAAAAATCTTGTCAAGAAAATCCAAAATCCATTGGGACAAAACTTGACAAGGGAAAAAGAGTACAACCATGACACTTTTCCAGTTTGTTGAATTACTTAGCTTGAATCAAAACCAGAGTGGTTTGACAAGCTTCTTCTCCATACTTGCTGTCTTGACCTTGTTGGTTCCACATTTGACTAAGCAATCCTCCAACAACTTGGTTAAACATCTTAGCTCTTGATCGAGTCATTGGACCAGCTGGTGTGACAAGGACATTCTCAGCTACAAGCTCATCCTCAGGTTGAAGTTGCTGCTCCATTATCATATCAAAACTACCTTGTTTTGGCGAGTTTCTGTTCCATACGCGTAAGTTGTGGTTTTGTATAGTTCTGGTACATGCATCTTGAAGTCTTTGTTGAAATCTTCATATTGAAGTCCCTTGAAGTTAGTTTGTTGAAGATCTTCTCGTGTCTCTACTTGATTAGCCTTCAATTCATCTTCTTGTCTCATTTGCTCCTTATCGGCTCCATGGCTTGTTTTGAGGGTTACTTGCACCTCCGAAGTGATCTCTGGGGCTTTCTTGATGTTATGAACTCCTTTAACTGCCAAGGAAATAGATTTACCTTGGTTTATAGATGAAAGTGCATCCTTGATGTTGATACGTGCAAAGTCCTCCATTAGGTCCAAATTGGGTGCACTCGAGCTCTCTTGTAAGGTTTCAGATTCTTAAGCGTTTCTTAGCATATCTCCCAGTTCCATGGTGTTTAAAAGAGCCTCTACAGCCTCGTTGAACCTTTCTTTGAGCCTTCTTGCCCTTGAACGTGTCATTGGTGCATCTCTAACCTTAGGTATGCTTGATTTATCTTTGTCCGGTTCATTGTATGGTTTGATGACCTCATCAGAGAAAGGTATTGATATGCTCAAATTTATCCTTGAGCTACTCTCTCAAATTAAGAGATCACTGTATTACTTAGGGATCGAATCCACAAGGACTAATGTTCACACAATAGATTATCAGTTTAGAAATTTAGCTAAATGTCAAAAGATAAAATGTAAAACTAACAGAGTAAAAAGTAAAGAATGTAAATTCAATGAGGAAAAAGGCTAGACTTAGGAAAATTCTCAGGAAATTCAGAATTGCAGAACAAAACAATTATCAGGATTGTAATTAAGAACCGTTCTAGAACTCAATCACTAATGTAAAATTAACCAACTTTCGTTGCGAAGATTATCTATGCCTAAATTTTAGAATTCTAAATCTCTTTGCGAATTCTTCAAATTAAACAAGCATTAAAGTTCAGGTTTGATATGTTCACAAAATCCCTAAACCAAATCTCTTTGCGAATAGGGTATTTTGCTCATCTAAGATAGTTCAGGCAATCAATTACACTTTCGTGTCAACTAATCAACCTAAGATCAGATTCTAGGTAGCTAAGCTAGAATAAGTAATAAACACAATCTAGATGAATAACTCTATAGATTCAATCCTAACAATCTAACAATTCATGAATTCGTTTGAAAACCCTAAACCTAACAGGGAGATTACTCAGACATGATAATTGAAACACAAATCATGAATAAAATAATTTGCATTAAGAAAAATCAAAAGAAGAAGAAAAGAGTTTAGAAATCTTCTCCAAAAATCCCTGAAAAGGTAGCTGCTCAAAAATCAAGTCTTCTAAAGCATAGGCTAAACAATGACCTTAAAATCCTATAAATAAGCTAAAACACGATTTGGGCTTTATTTGTAAACAGGGACAACTTCTGGACCACATTTGCAATTCTTCAAAACTTCAAAAAGATGGGAAATTCGATTGCCGTCAGATATTGGTGTTGACCGACACTAATGGCTAGTGTCGATCGACACCCACACCAATTTTTCTCTCCGAGTTCATTTCTTCAACGTAGCTTCTCGGCTTGCTCCAAAACGTCCCATAATCTCCAAATAAGTCCAAAACGCTCTTAGACCTGCAAAGATTCTAAAAGACTTGAAAGACACTAAAAAGACTCTAAAACAAGACTAATATCATGGTTAAAAACTGTAAAAACCATGATATATCAACTCCCCCAGACTTAGCCTTTGCTTGCCCTCAAGCAAAACAGAAACTTGGCCTGTGAAAGAGATTTGAAAAACGCGGAAACTCTCTCTCTCTTTAGACTGTTGCATTGAGCATTCAAACCAAATCCATATGTTTAGCAGACTAATCCAAATCGAACCACTATGTACTTCTCCGTAGATATTTCAACACCCCAAATTTAACCCACAACTTCACAACATTCTCCACAGCCTTCGACGCTGGGTCTCATCAATGAAATCAATGCCAAGAATCTTCTAGACTCGTTCCCATTCAATACTATGACAAACCAGCCTATTTTCCACATCTTTTTGGTACTCTTTCTCTCCCCCAGACTTATTCTTTTCTCAACATCTTTTGTGTTGTTGTTTTTTATATCAAAAGTGTAGGCGAATAATGGTATCACAGGAAATTTTCCTAACCTCGCTTCCAACTTTCGTGTGATCATTCCTTTCAAAGTAAAATAATGGGGTCATTGGAAATTTTCCTATCCCTTTACTCAAAAGAAAATCATCTCATCTTTTCTACTTGTAAACACACTTTTTTTTTTTACTGAATAAGGGAGAGGAGTACCATCACTTTTGTATTCAAGTTTTCGTTTGTCAGGTAGGAACGGGGAGTCAAGCCCTATGAACATCAGTTGCATTGATGAGGTAAAAGGAAGAGCTCAGAAATTAGCTCCGGCTGTAGTGGATTCTGTTGCGAAGTATGGATCGCTCTGGGTCATCGATCAGTCTTTGAATTTTCCATTAGTCGGATTTGAACTAAATCTGCAGCATTAATCACTCATGCAAATAGACTAAGAAGAGAGGTAGTTATTTCCTAACCAAGGTTTTGACGCAATAAAACGAATAAGACTGACACGACTGACTCTCAAAAACAAACACAAAGTCAGTGACTACCTCCCCCAGATTTAAGTAACACTGTCCCCAGTGGTACCAAACTCAGGGTTGGCAAAATAAAATAAAATAGAAAAAAAAACATGAATAATCAAAATAAAATAGGAAAACGTACGAGTGGGTTGCCTACCACTGAGCGCTTGTTTTCAGTCATTAGCTGGACTGTGGTGGATCTCAGGTATCAGGTGGAGCAGAGGGTGGCAATGAATACTTTCGCAAAATTAGTCTCATCATCCATGGTGGTGTATAGGCATTAGGTGCATGAAAACGACCAAGGAAGTGAGGCATAAGAGCAGGGCGGGACTTAATCTTGGGTGGTACACTCCTTTTGCCTGCACAATCATCAAAAGAAGAAACAAGCGCTCTACGATAATCTCGTGGCGTGGTTAACTGCAAAACAGTTTTTGTACCTTTGAAATTCTTATTGATGAAGGCAGATGGTTTGGGATTAGGATGTGCGTACCTTTGCTTTCCCTGAGGTAAATGGAGTGTGGGATGTGGAGCTTTCTGTTGTACAACAGGTCTCGGACGAGCAGCAAGAGAATCAACCCAAAAACAGTGTTTTGGAGGTAAATCCGGGTTAACTCGTGGAGAGTGTCGAGCGACACCGGTGGTGGTGTCGATCGACACCATGTCCTTATGTCGAGTCCCTCTGTCGAGTGAAAAATGGATGGATCAACATTCATCTGTTTCGTCGAGTGAGGTGTCGATCGATACCCTGGTGGTGTCGATCGACACTGAGTATGTAGCTCAGATCTCTGCACTCTTTCTGCAACTCTTCTTTGTAATCCCTATCTCCATCTCAAAAACATCATCCTTTGGCAACTTTTCACAGAGTAGAACCTCTTCTTGAAGCCTAGCACTGAAAAGATGATCACCACACCAATCCTCAAGCTCAACATCTTGCCTATTCACTTGCTCACTTGGACCCAACTCCTTGACATACCCTGCGGTAATATATGTGGAGATATCTACAGAGAATGTCTGTCCATCAATGGTGTGTGTCCTCCTCATCTTGTCCATGTCGAAATTCATTATCTCATCACCCACATTCAGAGCTATGCGTCCCTTTTTCACATCAATCAGAGCCCCAGCTGTAGCTAAAAATGGATGTCCCAAAATCAAAGGATCCTTGGGTTCCTCCTTATATTCCAAGACCACAAATTCTGTAGGAATCATACATTCACCAATTTCCACTGGAACATCTTCTAAGATACCTTCTGGAATCCTTTTGGATCGATCTACTAAGATGAGAGAGATCCTGGTCGGCTCGAAATCAGTCATCCCCAGGCGTACAGCAACAGAGTGAGGCATCAGGTTAATACTGGAACCAAGATCACAGAGAGAATGTAAAAATTGTCCTGTGTAGATTGAGCAATCGAGCACAAAACTTCCCGGATCAGGTAGCTTCTCTAGAATTTTACTCTGAATCATGGCACTGACTTGTGCAGATACAACCACTTTCTGCTTCGTTGCTTTTTTTCTCTGTGGGGTCTCATGCGAGATATGCGCGCAGATGTCCCTCGTAAGTAAAGCTCCTTCCTCAGGACTCAGACCATTAGTAACCATTCTCTTCACATACCGCTTAAGTGGAGGTGAAATCGTGACTGCATCAACTAGAGAGATCTCAATCACCACCTTGTCCATGATTGCTTTGCATCGAGCGTCCTTTATCTCCTGTTTAGACTTCCTAAGACTCTTTGGATAGGGAGCCTTAGGCTTATACACCCTTTCTACGACCTGAGGATTGTTGATAGACTGTGGTTCAGTCCGCTCGGGATGTCGATCGACACTGACCTCTGGTATCAACACTCTGGTGTCGAGCTCGATCGATTTTGGTCCGTCTTGCGTCGAATTTCCTTCATCCTCTGAGGGGTGTCTATCAACACCCAGGTGGTGTCGGTCGACACTGACATCCTGTGTCGAGTCCATTGTATCGACCGGGGTCGATTTCTCTCCGTCTCAACTCGTATTCTCGTGAACGTAGGTTGGTGTCGATCGACACTGAGTGTGAAACATCAAAATCTGCACCATCACTGAAATCATCCATATCGGCCACCAGAATAGCATTGCATGCATCAGTCCTTCTAGGAAGGAATCCCTCTTGTCTTTTGACAGACTCAGCAGTCTGAGCAGCTTGAGTGTCTAGCTTCTTGACATGGATGCTTAGAGTTTCGAATTTCCCATTCAAATCAGTGTACAGAGCATCGAGCTTTCTATTGAAGTCCACTGTAATCTTCTACTGACCTTCTAGAATCCGGTCCAGCATAAACTTGACCTCACTCTCTGAATTGGGTGGAGGGGGGCTTGGTAAGAAGAAGAACCATAGTTCCTGGTGAAACTACTCCTCTGATATTCAGGCATCTGGTTTCCTGTGAAGGCACTCCTCTGTGCATTAACATATCTCAGACCCTGAAATCCAGCTCCATTGGCATAGTTGCAATCCTCTTCCACAGGCTCAAAAGTCTCAACCTCAGCAGCAAAGCGAACTGATCTCTTACCCACGAGAAGATTGTGCACATAATCAAACTTGGCTTTTATCTCAGCGATTTGACCACCTTCAGAGTTTCCTGCTAGCTTCTTGCTCTCGAAATCTGCATTTTTCGTGCTGTTGCTAGAAGCTAAGGTCTCAATCAAGATAACAGGATCCTCGGGATACGTGGTGTTGAAGTTACCATTGCTCGCAGCATCCAGAGCCATCTGATACCTCCAATCTATACCTCTGAAGAAGATACCCAACATTTGTACCTCACTGAAACCATGATGCGGACAATCTCTCTGGTAAGCTCTGAATCGCACCCAAGCAGACTTGAATGCTTCAGCTGGTTGTTGAGAGAAGGTGGAGATCTTTGTTCTCGCATCTTCAGACCTGGCATCATCGTAGAAGTTGTTCAGGAAGGCATTCTTGGTTTCCCACCAAGTTGTCAAAGATCCTGGCTTCAACTGCTTGAGCCAGTAAGCTGCTTTCCCAGCAAGAGAGTACGGGAAGAGCTTGCAGAAGAGGAAATCATTGAACACCCCATTAGCCTTAATGCTCGTAACCAGGTCCTCAAACCTCTCGATGTGATCCATGGGTTGTTCATGAGGAAGACCATGGAAAGGATGCTGTCCCACCAGAGTGTAGTATGCGGGTTTCAGCTCAAAATCATTCCTCTGAAACAGAGGGGGTCTGATTGCGGACCGGTTGGCATAGAACTGATCCGGCCTATTGTAGTCACCCAATGTCCTCCCATGAACCACTGCAACACCAGCTGCTGCATCATTGACAACCGGAGCGTCAATAGCAGGAGGGTGTCGAGGGACACCCTGTTGGTGTCGATCGACACCAACGGTGGGTTCGACCATCACGTTTCCTTCTACATCTAGTTTCTGACCCTGCTCGTTGCGCACATGGCCTTCTTGATCACGTAGGATTCCAGCCTCATCCCTTACCAACACAACGAAGTTTTCCATTGCAGCAAGTAAATCAATAAACCTGAAACACAAAAAGAAAAGAAAAACAAAGAAAACTGCGTAAGTAAATAAGTAGTAAAAAAATTTAGACTAAATTCTAACTGAAATCCAATGGTGAATCAAAAGTTCCCGGCAACGGCGCCAAAATTTGATATGCTCAAATTTACCCTTGAGCTACTCTCTCAACTTAAGAGATCACTGTAGTACTTAGGGATCGAATCCACAAGGACTAATGTTCACACAATAGATTATCAGTTTGGAAATTTAGCTAAATGTCAAAAGATAAAATGTAAAACTAATAGAGTAAAAACTAAATTCAATGAGGAAAAAGGCTAGACTAAGGGAAATTCTCAGGAAATTCAGAATTGCAGAAGAAAACAATTATCAGGATTGTAATTAAGAACCGTTCTAGAACTCAAATCACTAATGTAAAATCAACCAACTTTCGTTGCGAAGATTGTCTATGCCTAAATTTTAGAATCCCAAATCTCTTTGCGAATTCTTCAAATTAAACAAGCATTAAAGTTCAGGTTTGATATGTTCACAAAATCCCTAAACCAAATCTCTTTGCGAATAGGGTATTTTGCTCATCTAAGATAGTTCACGCAATCAATTACACTTTCGTGTCAACTAATCAACCTAAGATCAGATTCTAGGTAGCTAAGCTAGAATAAGCAATAAACATAATCTAGATGAAGAACTCTATAGATTCAATCCTAACAATCTAACAATCTAACAATTCATGAATTCCTTTGAAAACCCTAAACCTAACAGAGAGATTACTTAGACATGATAATTGAAACACAAATCATGAATAAAATAATTTGCATTAAGAAAAATCAAAAGAAGAAGAAAAGAGTTTAGAAATCTTCTCCAAAAATCCCTGAAGAGGTAGCTGCTCAAAAATCAAGTCTTCTAAAGCATAGGTCTAAACAATGACCTTAAAATCCTATAAATAAGCTAAAACACGATTTGGGCTTTATTTGTAAACAGAGATAAGTTCTGGGCCAAATTTGCAATTCTTCAAAACTTCAAAAAGATGGGAAATTTGATTGCCGTCAGATATTGGTGTCGACCGACACTAATGGCTAGGGTCGATCGACACCCACACCAATTTTGCTATCCGAGTTCATTTCTTCAGCGTAGCTTCTCGGCTTGCTCCAAAACGCTCCTAGACCTGCAAAGACTCTAAAAGACTTGAAAGACACTAAAAAGACTCTAAAACAAGACTAATATCATGGTTAAAAACCGTATAAACCATGATATATCAGGTATTGTTGTTGTGCTCATATATGTAGATGACATCATCATTACTAGTGACAATGTTGAGGGTGTGAAGCAAACCAAAGATCTCCTCAAATATTCTTTAGATATTAAAGACTTGGGGGAGCTGAAGTATTTTCTTGGGATTGAAGTATGCAACGTGGTTGATGACATGTTTCTCTCTCAAAGAAAATATGCATTAGATCTCTGAGCTGAGACGGGGAAACTTGGTTCAAAACCTTGTAAAACACCTATAGAAAAGAGGTACAAGGATGAGCCTGAGGGGGAACTAGTTACGGATGTGAAGCAGTATCAACGAATGGTAGGAAAGCTGATATATCTTACCATTACTAGACCAGATATTTGCTTCGCGGTTAATCAAGTAAGCCAACATATGCAAGCTCCCACTATGCATCATTGGCAGATGGTTGAGAGAATCCTAAGGTACTTAAAAGGTACACCAAGAAAAGGCATATGGATGGGTTGCAATTGTAGCACATATATTGTTGGGTAGTGTGATGCAGATTGGGCAGGAGATAGAGTCTATAGGAAGTTTACAATTGGCTATTGTACCTTCATTGGAGGTAACTTAGTCACTTGAAAAAGCAAGAAACAGAAAGTTATCTCAAGATCAAGTGCTGAAGCCGAGTATAGATCTATGGCAAACATTACTGGGGAACTTGTTTGGCTAAAAAGTCTCCTCAAAGATCTTGGAGTTGAGTCATCTGAACCGATTGTAATGCATTGTGATAATCAAACTGCCATACAAATTGCTTCTAACTCAGTGTTTCATGAGTGGACAAAGCACATAGAAGTGGATTGCCATTACATCAGAGAAAAGGTTCAAGCAGGTATCATTCTTCCTTCCTATGTAAAGAGCTCAGATCAAGTAGCAGAAATCTTCACCAAAGCTACAACTTCAAAGGTTTGTGATGAGCTTCATTGCAAGATGGGCTTATTGGATCTCCACCAGCCAATCTTTAGGGGGAATGTTGATTTGAAGCAATAATGAGTGGTTAAACTTATTCTATATTACAGAATAAATATAGAATAGAATTAATGTGTTCGCACATATAGAATAAAAGATATATCACAACATAAGCATAGTCTATTCTATGTGTTACAACAAAAGCATAGTCTATTCTATATTAACACACGACATAGAATAGATAGTATCCCACTTGTGTTACTATTTAGCCACTTGCTTTGCAACTTGTTGAGATATGTTTCATATCTCTTTGTAGCCACAAGTTTTTTCAATAAGATAAGAAGAAAAACGTTCTTTCCTTGTTCCTTCTGGTTCTTCCTTGTTCTTGAGACAAATCTCACAAAATCTCACAAATTGTTACAGTTTCTTGAATCTGGATTCTGTTTCACTAGGTTTTCTTTTGTCTAAAACCTTTAGAGGAGGTTGATTCCAAGTAGACTTACTACGGCTTGCTGAGAGAGTCTTTTTCTTGATATGTTGCTCAGCCTAAACAGCTAGATGCAACAACTCCTCTAAATCATGGTAAGTTTGCCTTTCAACCTTTCTAGCAATCCGTTCATGCAACCCATCAATAACCTGTGCCATCAAGGTTTCTTCAGAATCCTCAGTCTCCAATCTGTTTTTAAGTGTTTCAAAATCATCAAAATATTCTTCCACAGACTTGGTTCTTTGAGTAAGTTTTCTGAACTTCTTTTGCAAGTCTCTGTAGTAATATGCAGGGACATATCTTTTCCTCATTTAAAACCTCATATCTCCCCAAGAACTGATTTGTCCATGTCTATGCCTTCTTCTTTCAGACACATCTCTGTCCCACCAAGCTAGAGCACTTTCAGTAAGTTGAGCAGTAGCTAAAGACACTTTCCTTTGGTTCAAGTACTTGTAATACTAAAAGATATACTCCATACGCCTTTCCCAATCAAGGTAAGCATCTGGATTAACCTTCCCTGCAACGGTTGGTGCCGTAAGCTTCACATTTTTGTTTCCTTGTCGCGCATCTTCTTCTCTGCCTCTGTTTCGGTTATATTGTCTCATTGGCCTTGGTTCATGTTCATGATCTGTGGATCTCCATCTAAGTCAGCCAGATCATCTTTGTCTTGATATACTCTCTGAAAATTCGCTTCCCTAATGGGATCTCTACGTACTGGAGGAGGTTGTTCAAGTTGTGTCATACGGTTTCCTAGGGTTTGTAGTTGGGTTTGAATAGCAGCAAGAATCTGAACAACGTTCACATTTTCTTGATCTCCCATGTTCATGTTTTCTGTCTCTCACAACAAACAAATAGATCAAGTGCACGGCAACTTGAAAAGAAAAAAACACAAAACAGATAGATCTAGAATATAAAAGGTTTTTAGACAATCAAATGACCAGATCTAAACGAAATTTTTTATGGGGTTTTCTTTTTAGAAGCTGAATAAACAAAATAGAACAAAAATTCACAGATCTAACAAAGAAAACAAGTTGAAACGAACTGAAACAAAACAAACAAAAAGAGACACAAACTGAAACAACAAAGGAGAAATGAAGAACTTGAAACAAAAGGGATAGATAAATCTGGGGTAGGAGTGTTTAAGCTCTAATACCAAATGATATAGTAACCAAAGAGATGGATCCAGAAGTGTGGTGGATGATGGTGATCTATAGCTGGCCGAAAGGCACTCTCTAGAGATCCAAGTGGATGAACTGGTGGAGTGAAGTGGATTTCGTGGCGGTGACTCTTCAACTGGCCGAGGGCTCTCTTTGAAGAAGCCAGAGAATGAGATGGATAGTGGGTGGATTGATCGACGCCACACAAATCTGTGAAAGGATCTATGATAAGTCTAAACTCAATCTTCAAGGATTCACACACAAGAAGAAGGAGAGAGGGCTACTTCTTTCTCAGAAGAAAACTCTCATTTTATTTCATTAAAACTTGTTAGAT
Source organism: Turritis glabra (assembly GCA_900406565.1). NCBI lineage: Eukaryota > Viridiplantae > Streptophyta > Magnoliopsida > Brassicales > Brassicaceae > Turritis > Turritis glabra. The sequence continues at coordinate 112,047 of OVBN01000237.1, forward strand.
TACAAGCTGAGAAAGGACTTTATATATAGTCCAGCAGCTGGGGACCTTCTAGGGTCGAAATTATTACATAATAAAAGGACTAAACGTGAAAAGCAACAGACTCGAAAATTAAAAGACTTAAATAAACTCTAACGGTCTTATTTCTGCAAAACAGAGAAAGAACAAGTTAATTATTTTAAAAAATTCAAATTCGTACTTTGAGAGTTTCTGGACGATCAAATAGAATAGAAGCATCATCCAATCAAATAGAATAGATGGCTTGATCTTCTCTTGAAATGGTGAATAAAGCGGTGTCCTTAATTCCTTGAAGAATATGCGTAAAGAGAGTTGTAGTCTTGAGTTGCTCTTGAACATCTTCTTGTATTTGCTTGCTAATCTCATCCTCTTGAAGTTCCTCATCCTCTATGAATGTGATGAGATTCTCTACAGACTTGTTGAACTCCTCTCTTAGTTTTCTCGTGCTTGATCTTGTTCTTGGAGTTTGCTTCATAGTGGGCACGTTGATGATCTCCTCTTCGGATTTGGTTGAACTGATTTCGATTTCCTCATCACCAAACCTGGAGAAAATGATGCTTTTAAACATCTTCAGGACTACCTTAGCATCATTGGTGGGACAAGCAATGGCTACAACCCATTTGGAGATGTAGTCTACAACCACTAGAATATAGTTGTTTCCAAAAGATAGTGGGTTGAACGGACCCGTAAAATCGATCCCCCATACGTCAAACACTTCAACCTCCAATATGGGGTTATGCGTCATCTCGTTCCTCCTGCTTATATTCCCCATTCATTGACAGGGATCACAATTGGAGATGCAGCTCTGAGTATCCTTGAATATGGTAGGCCACCACAATCCTGCTTGGAATACCTTCTGAATAGTTTTGAACATAGCGAAGTGACCTCTATAAGTAGACCCATGGTAGTGCTCCAGGACTCCCTTCACTTCTTCTTCGGCGATGCATCTCCTGAATAGCCCATCTGAACCCTTCCTGTAAAGGTATGGCTCATCCTAGTAGTAGTGGTTTATATCTCTGAAGAACTTCTTCCTTTTGTAGAAATCCAGGCTCTTAGGGACTTCACCAACGACCATGTAAATAACCAAATCTGCGTACTAAGGCAGCTTTTCTTCCCCTAATACTAAGGCTTCAACTATTGCACGCGAGGTTCCTACTTGGTCCTGTCAATTTTTATAGCCATGAGTGATTCTTTAGGCACAGAGTCATCTATTGGCAATGCATCTTCTATCCTCATTCTTGACAAGTGATCAGCCACTACATTCTCGATGCCCTTCTTATCAACTATGTTTATATCAAATTTTTGCAGCAAAAGTATCCATCTTAGCAGTCTAGGATTTGTATCCTTCTTTGCATAAATGTGTCTTAATGCTGCATGGTCAGTGTAGTGATGACCTTGGAACCAACCAAATAGCTTCTGAACTTCTCAAAAGCAAACACTACTGTTATAAGCTCCTTCTCTGCAGTTGCATATCTCCCTTGTGCTTCATCTAGGGTCCTACTGGCATAATAGATAACATGCATCTTCTTGTCAATCTTCTGCCCCAAAACAGCTCCTACCGCATAATCAGATGCATCACGCATAATCTCGAATGGGTAGTTCTAGTTAGGAGCTTAGACTATTGGGGTTGAGATCAAGGCTTCCTTCATCAGTTAGAAAGCTTCTAAACACTCAGAGTCAAAGTTGAACTCTATCTCCTTATAGAATAGCCTTGTGAGTGGTCTGGCTACCTTAGATAAATCCTTGATGAACAGCCTGTAGAAACCAGCATGTCCAAGGAAACTTCTGATATACTTGACAGTCCTTGGAGGTTGCAACTGATCATCACGTAACCTTAGCCTTGTCTACCTCTATTCCATTCTCAGAAATCTTGTGCCCCAAAACAATACCTTCTTTGACCATAAAGTGGCATTTCTCACAGTTCAGAACCAGGTTGGTCTTTTCATACCTAGGGAGTATCCTGCACAAGTTCAACAAATAGGAGGAGAAAGAAGAACCATACACGGAAAAGTCATCCATGAATACCTCCACGATCTCCTCTATTAAATCTGAAAAATAGAGATCATGCACCTCTGAAATTTAGCAGGTGCATTACAAAAAACCAAATGACATTCTCCTCTATGCAAATGTTCCATAAGGACAGGTGAATGTGGTTTTTTCTTGATCATTAGGATGTATAGGGATTTGAAAGAATCCAGTATACCCATCTAGAAAACAGTAATAAGGATGATTCGCTAAGCTTTCCAACATCTAATCAATGAATGGCAATGAGAAATAATCTTTTCTAGATGCAGCAATCAGTTTCTGGTAATCTATGCACATCGTATGACCAGTGATTATTCTAATGGGAATAAGCTCATCCTTATCATTTTTCACAACAGTTGTACCACCATTCTTAGGAACACAATCTACAGGGGATATCCAAGTGCTATCAGATATAGGTTAAATAACACGAGCTTCTAACAACTTAAGAATTTCCTTTTTAACAACATCCTTCAAGTTTGGATTCAATCTTCTCTGAGTTTCAATGCTAGCATATGATTCCCTTAATGTCATCCAGTGAATACCCTATAGCTCTTCTAAACCTTTTCAATTTAGTCAATAGGATTTGAACTTCATCATCATTCAGTTCAGCATTTACTATAACTGGATAAGTAGAAATAGGGCCTAAAAAGGCATACCTTAGTCCTTCTGGAAGTGGTTTGAGATCCGCCTTAGGTGCCTTCAGTTCAGACTAATCGTCGGATGCATTAAAACTCGACTCGAGCATAGACTCGATTGGGCACTCGATTATGCGATCGAGTGTGCGATCGAGTCTAATGCTCGAGTGGTGTGATCGAGTTATCTGGTCGTGTGGTGCATGATCCTTCCTTAATTGATCCAATGACCTTCTTGTTCAACCCAATAAGATCTTTAAAGATTTCTGACCCTTCTACTGCTCTGTGTGAGTCTAACAGCAATTCATAGCCTAAAGTTTCCTAGTGTAGATACCCAGCCTCACCACTTTTGGTCAAGGTAGTCTGAAGATGATCTTCTTCATTAAGTTCTTCCAGCAGTTCATCAGCAAGTTGATCCATTTCTTAAATCCAGAAAAGCTGACCCTCTATTGTAGATTTCTTCATGGTGTCTCTAATGTCAAACTTCATTGAAGTCCTTTCCCAGGTTCAGTTCAATCTTTACCTTTTTGACATCTATAAATGCTCCAGCTGTAGCTAGGAAAGGTCTTCCTAGAATTAGAGGATCTCTTGGTTCCTCGTCCATTTCCAGTACTATGAAGTCTGTCGGAATATCCACATATCCAATCCTTAGAGATAGATCTTCTAGAACATCGTGTGGTATTCTAACCGATCTATCAGCCAACACCAGAGAGATGTTGCAAGCCTTGTACTTGCTGAACCCCAATCTCTTAGCTACTGAAAGTGGTATAAGGCTTATTGAAGCTCCAAGATCCCAAAGACAGTTCTTAAACCTCAACAACCCTAGGGAGCAGGGTAAAGTGAAACAACCTGGGTCGCCTAAAATTTGGATCACCCTCTTCTGTACAATAGCGCTGCATTCTTCGCTTAGCACTACCATTCCCTGAAACTCCTTAATCCTTTCCGTTAATGTATCCTTCAGAAACTTTTGATATGGAGGTATCAGCATGAAGGCATGTAATAGAGGCATCTTAACATCCATTTCACTCATCTGCTTGTCAAAGAGCGCCTTATACTTCTCCATTTTCTCTTGCCTGAATCTGCTCGGGAATAGAACCTTAGGTTTGTATGGAGGAGGAACAAAGCATGTTTACTTTTTCTTTGAAGAAGGTTGTTTCTCAGCAGAATGCACTCGACCATCAACTCGATCATGCACTCGAGTGGGTGCTCGATCGTGCACTCGATCATGCACTCGAGTGGTCTGGTCGAGTTCCTCTATCTGTACTTCATCTTGACACAAATCCTTCCTATCCTGGCCTTCACTGTCCTTAGTGACTTACGTAGGGCCTTGTCTGGCAGGCAGCTATCTTCCACTCCTTAATGTTATAGCATTGACAAACTCCTTGGGATTTTGGATTGATTTCCTAGGTAGTTATCCTGCAGGCCTCGGAGAAAAAGTAGATGCAGAGTTGCTTTCTAATTGTTTGAGCTTTGAGTTCAGTGTCTTGAATTTGCTATTAAGATCATTGTAAGTGCAGTCCATCTTGGTGTGTACTTCTGCAAGTTTTTTAGACATCTCCATTGCACTAGATGCTTGACCTTGTAGAATCTGTTATAGTATATTCTTCATAACTTGATCCTGGTTGGTAGGTGGCTGTGCTCGTGGAGGTTGAAAACCTGGTGGACCCATAACTCCTTGTTGTTGGTAACCGCCTTGAAACTGCTGCTTAGGGACAAAGCCGTGATTCTGACTGTATAGGACGAAAGACTTGCTCTGAGCTTGTTGTTGCTGAGGAGGGTAGACTTGATCTTGTGGGTTTGCCACATTTGTACTCCTATAAGACAAGTTGGGGTTGGTCTTATAGGTGTTGTAACCTTTGTTGTAGCCACCCTTGTTGTTAATGTAGATAATCTCCTCCAGCTGATCACTGCCCCCATCCTGAACCTGAAGTTGCTCCTCATCTCATACAAAGTGAACCTGCTTTTGCTGAACTACAATGAGTTTATCGAGCTTGTCATTCAGAGCTTTGATCTCCCTTATATGCTTGTCATCAGAATCATTACTCCCCCTGATGCTCTTATCATAGTCTTCATTGTAGTTCCCATCAGATTGAGCAAAGTTCTCTACTAACTCCTAGCTTTCATCAACATCCTTATTCAGAAAATTTCCTTTGCTTGCAGTATCTAGAAGCATTCTGATCTTTGGAAGAACCCCTGTAAAGGGACTCATTGCTGAATCCATGATGACGGCACTGAGATTGGTAGCCCTTGAATCTCTACTAAGCTTCACAGAAAGTTTTTCCATTCCTTAGAGGAAATCCTGAGATTTCATTCCAGAGTCGAGCTGTTCTTGAGTTAGAGAAGAACTTGGCAAGGAAAACTCTCTTGCATTCATCCCAGGAGGTAATTGATCCATGAGGTAGTGTCTTCTCCGATAGATGGGTTTTGTCACCAAGGGAGAATGGAAATAGTCGCAGCTTGAATCCATCTTCACTAACTCCATTGATTTTGCAGAGGCTACATCGTCAAGATGATCAAGTCGATCTTCCATAGGTAAGCCATCTAACAGCAGCAATAACTTCAAGATCAAGAGTACCTTGATAAACTCACACTCAGAGGCGTGGGATCGTACCTCCTGCTGTTCAATGAAGTTATTGTTTTGAACAGCAGGAGGTACGATCCCACACCTCTGAGTGTGAGTGCTAGGGACATCACCAGCTCCAATGTATCTTAGCCTTCTCTGCTGAGGTCCTTGTGGGTTATCCATGCCTACTGGATCCTGTTGATCAACTCTGATGTTGTTCCTTTGCTCTCTCAACTCACGTGGTAACCGGTCGATGTTGTCGAGATATCGAATAATATTATGGTTGCCTTTCGATCTGGTGTGCATGCCGGTGAAAAGAACAGAACTCGAGAGTGCACTCGATCAAGAACTCGATCGTGCAATCGAGTGGCTAGTCGAGTTGCTGGTCGAGTGGTACCTGAAGCACGAAACAGAGAAAGAACAACCAAGTCAGTAATCAAAGTATTAAGAACTTGATCTTAAGATATCCGAAATCCTAAATGTAACAATCAAACACTTAATTGGTGATATATCATGGTTTCTATGGTTTTTAACCATGATATAAGTCCTGTTTTTAGAGTCTTTTTGGTGTTTTTGTGTCTCTATCGAGTCATTGTAGGTTTAGGTACGTTTTGGACTCATTGGATGCATATTGGGATGATTGGAAGCATTTGGCATTCTGTAGCTGAGAAGAGCAAGTTGGAGATCACAATGGATGCTGGTGTCGATCGACACTGCTTCCTAGTGTCGCTCGACACCGGTCGCCACTACTTGTTGCACACGAGTTTTTAAAGACTTTTGAAGAATTTGCAGAATAACCCATAAGTTTTTCCTAATTGCAAGACAAGTCCCTGACGTATTTTAGAGTAGAAATAGTTGTTTTTAGAGTTTTAGAACATATCTCATCTTTACTTTTGGCAATTGGATTTTGAGAGCTTGTTGGGAGAAACAGATCAGAACTCATTGAAGAGAGAAGATTTCGAACTCCTTTATTTCTACTCTTATGCAATTTATTCAGATTATGCTTTGTGTTACATTGATTATGTCTGAGTAGTCCACTTGTTAGATTTAGGGTTTTTCTAGGGATAGGATGAATTGTTGAATTGGATTGTTCTGTTAGGGTTATCATATGGTTCTTCATTTATAGGTTGAGATTAACGCTAGTTCTAGACTGATCAACTGGAATTTAGATCATAGGATAATTGGTAGACACGAAAGTATTATTGGTTTCCTGAATTAAACCTTGATGAGCAAAATACCTATCTGCAAGGACATTTGATTTAGGGATTTTGTGAACATATCGAACTTGGATTTAATGCATGTTTTAATTGTTGAATTTGCAAAGAAATTTGAGATTCACTGTTATAGACATAGAAAATCTCTGCAACGAAAGTTGAGTGGTTTGAATTTTGTGTTTGAGTTCAAGAGCGGTTCTTAACCAACCCTGCAATACATATCTGTTTAACAATTAGGAATTCCTGAAGAATTTTCCTAAGTGTAGCTTTTCCATATCTGAAAACTATAATATTTACTTTTGCTTGTTTGTTTTACATTTCATTATTCATTATTTAGCTAGAACCCGAACTTCTAATTTATTGTGTACACATCAGTCTCTGTGGATTTGATCCCTAAATATTACAGTGATCTCTTAATTTGAGAGAGTAGCTCAAGGATACATTCGAGCATTCAAGGCTGCTTGGGTGCGATTCAGGGCTTATCAGCGAGATTGTCCGCATCATGGGTTCAGCGAGGTTCAGTTAGTGGGAATCTTTTTCAGAGGCGTGGATTGGAGGTATCAGATGGCTCTGGATGCTGCGAGTAATGGCAACTTCAACACCAGATATCCAAAAGATGCAGTCACTTTGATTGAGAACTTAGCTTCGAGTAACAGCACGAAGAACGCTGATTTTGAGAGAAAAAAGCTAGCTGGTAGCTCTGAAGGTGGTCAGATTGCTGAGGTCAAGGCCAAGTTAGATTCTGTTCACAACCTCATTGTTGGTAAGAAGTCTGTTCATTTTTCTACAGAAGTTGAGACCCTTGAGCCAGAAGGACGATCAGAAGAAGAAGTGCAGTTTGTCAATCAGGCTGGGTTTCAAGGTCAGCGATATGGTAACTACCAAGGGAATAGAGGCGACAGTGGAAACAGTCAGCGGTCGAACTTTGCAGGTAATCAGAACTCTTCAGCCTATCCTCCAAGGCCAGACTATCAGAAGCCTTATCCGACCAGCAGTTTCAGCAGAAGCTATGGAAATTCTTCATATCAGAAACCCTCTCTGCAGACTTAAGATAGCGATGTTAAAGCTATGCTAGAACAGATTTTGGAAGGTCAACAGAAGATTACAGTAGACTTCAATGGGAAGATTGATGCTCTGTACACAGACCTGAATGGGAAGTTTGAAGCTTTGAGCACGCATGTCAAGAAGCTGGATACTCAAGTCGCTCAGACTGCTGGGTCTGTAAAGCGACAAGAAGGATTCCTTTCAGGAAGGACTGATGCCAATCCTAAGCATCCCTGTAATACCATCTCGTTGCGAAGTGGAAGGACCCTTCAACCTGCGTTGAAGCATCTCACAACAGACGAATTCCAGGACTTGGAGGATGTGGAAGTATGAAGTGTCTAGTGATCAACGACCAGTGTCGATCGACACCACCCCTATGTGTTGATCGACACCAGTCACAACTTTGGAAAAATCTAAGTATGATGGAGAAAAATCGACCAAGGTCAACATCGAGGACTCCACACAAGGTACCAGTGTCGACCGATACAACGTCGGTGTCGATCGACACCTTCCAGAGGATAACAAGAATTCTACGTCTGAGGACAAAAATTGACCATGATCGACACTACAGTGTCGACACCAACAACCAGTGTTGGTCGACACCACCCTAGTGTCGCTCGACACCATGAGCGATCACAACCAAGATCAATCGACATTCCTCCTCAAGTTACAGAACGAGTATACAAGCCTAAGATTCCTTATCCTAAGAACCCTAGGAAGTCTAAACAGGAGTTGGAAGATGTCAGATGCAAGGTCATGATGGATAAGCTCATTGTTGAGATTCCTTTGATCGATGCGGTGAAGACTTCTCCTGTGATCAGACGATATGTGAAGCGGATGGTGACCAAGGATTTGAATATCGAGCAAAGTGTGATGATGATCTCAGCTCATGTCAGCGCTGTTATCCAGAACAAGATTCCAGAAAAGCTCCCAGACCCTGGAAGCTTTGTTTTGGACTGCAACATCTTCTATGACAGATTTGCACGCTCTTTGTGTGATTTGGGTTGTAGTGTCAACTTGATGCCTCGATCTGTTGTAGTCAACCTTGGGATTACTGATTTCCAATCAACCCGGATCACACTTATTCTAGCTGGTCGTTCTGTTTGAATTCCGGATGGTGTACTTGAGGATGTTCCGATAAAGATAGGGGATTGTCTCATTCCCACTGACTTCGTGGTTCTGCAATACGAGGAAGAACCAAAGGATCCTCTGATTTTAGGACGACCCTTCTTGGCTACAGCTGGTGCCATCATTGATGTAAGGAAAGGACGGATTGGGCTGAATGTAGGTGACTTGGTGATGAACTTTGACATGGATAAGCTGGTCAAGAGACCCACCATTGACGGCCAGACCTTCTACGTGGATACACTTTCGAACCTTGCTCAGGAGATTTTCCACGAGATGCATCCTAAGGATCCTTTGGAAAGGGCTTTGCTCACTCCCACAGAGGAAATAGAGCATCTAGATGACATTGCTGCTGGGTATGTTAAGCTAATGGATGCGAGCGATCAGATGATGCAGTTGACTGGTACAGAGGAACGTGTTGCAACATGTGAAAAAGCTGCCCTATCAGTGATTGGAGTGCAGAAAAAGCTCCCAAGGTTAATCTCAAACAACTCTCTGCAAGGCTAAGGTACGCATTTCTTGGTGAAAACTCTTCTTACCCTGTCATTGTAAATGCTTCTTTAAACAACGCAGAGCTCACTTTATTGCTAAGTAAGCTGCGCAAGTTTCGCAAAGCTCTTGGCTATTCTCTTGATGACATTGCAGGTATCTCTCCAGATTTGTGCATGCATAGGATCTACCTTGAGGATGAGACAAAGTCGTCAGTTGAGCATCTGAGGAGGCTGAATCCGAATCTGAAGGAGGTTGTTAAGAAGGAGATCATGAAATTGCTGGAAGTTGGTATCATCTATCATATCTCAGACAGCAATTGGGTCAGTCCAGTGCATGTGGTTCCTAAGAAAGGAGGGGTTACAGTGGTTAAGACTGACAAAGATGAGCTTATCCTTACATGAACAGAGACAACCACAAAATGTGCATTAACTACAGGAAGTTGAATGCTGCAACCAGGAAAGACCATTTTCCTCTGCCCTTCATTGATCAAATGCTAGAAAGGTTAGCCAGTCACTCATACTACTGCTTCCTTGATGGGTATTCAGGGTTCTTTCAGATTCCGATCCATCCAGACGACCAGGAAAAGACTACTTTTACTTGTTCCTATGGTACTTTTGCATATCGCAGGATGCCATTTGGACTTTGTAATGCTCCTGCGACCTTTCAGTGGTGTATGATGTCGATCTTTACTGACATGATCGAGGACTACATGGAGGTCTTTATGGATGACTTTTCTGTTTATGGGTCTTCCTTTAAAGACTGCCTGGACAACTTATGCAAAGTGCTCGCTAGGTGCGAAGAGAAGCATTTGGTTTTGAATTGGGAGAAGTGTCACTTTATGGTCCGTGATGGTATTGTGCTTGGGCATCGGGTTTCAGAAGCTGGGATAGAGGTTGATCGCGCTAAGATTGAGGTGATGACGAGTTTACCACCTCCAAACTCTGTGAAATCAGTTTGAGTTCGATGATCACTGCTTTGCTCTGTAAGAATGTTCAGTTTGAGTTCGATGCTGATTGTCTTTCAGCATTCGAACATATCAAGCAAGCATTAGTGAGTGCTCCTATTATCCAACCTCCAGATTGGAGTCTACCTTTTGAGGTAATGTCTGATGCTAGTGACTTCGTAGTTGGGGCTGTTCTGGGACAGAAAAAGGACAAGAAACTTCATGCCATCTACTACGCAAGTAGAACGCTTGATGACGCATAGAGGAATTATGCAACAACAGAGAAGGAGCTGCTAGGTGTTGTGTTTGCTTTTGAGAAGTTTCGAACCTACTTGGTAGGATCTAAGGTGATCGTCAATACAGATCACTCAGTTCTCAAATACTTGATGTAGAAAAAAGATGCTAAGCCGAGATTGTTGAGATGGATTCTTCTGCTTCAGGAATTCGACATCGAGGTCAGGGACAAGAAAGGAGTCGAGAATGGTGTTGCTGATCATCTCTCACGGATTCGAATTGAAGATGGTGTTCCTATTCATGATTCTCTACCTGAGGAGACCATCAACTTTATGGAAACCGGATTTCAGCAAGATCTACAAGCCTTCTTGCGACATAATCTGCAGAACACTTATGGATTGGTCTCAGTGTCGCCCGACACCAACAGGGTGTCGCTCGACACTCCATACGTCAAGATGGATGGTTGTCGATCAAGCGATGGTACACTCGACACAGACCCTCGAGACATGGTCTCGGTGTCGACCGACACCACTTCCAGTGTCGATCGACACTCTTCGTTTGGTGTTCCAGAATTGGAATGTGAAGACTATACAGCTTCTGTAGCTGTTTTACCTCGTCCATAGTATGCTGATATTTCCAACTACCTTGCTGCAGAGGACAAGCCGGACAACTTCACAGGATATGCTAAGAAGAAATTCTTGCGAGAACTCAAGCGATTCTACTGGGATGAGCCGGACTTGTATAAGCACTGTTCAGATGGGGTTTACAGAAGATGCATTACGGAATCTGAGGTTTCAGATGTGTTGTTTCACTGTCACGGGTCTGAATATGCGGGACACTTTGCTACGTTCAAGACAGTGTCCAAAGTTCTTCAAGCAGGGTTTTGGTGGCCTACTATGTTCAAGGATGCTTATGCATTCATCTCCACATGTGATGTCTGTCAGCGCATAGGAAAGATTAGCAAACGACACGAGATGCCACAAAACTTCATCCTCGAGGTTGAAGTCTTTGATTGCTGGGGCATTGATTTCATGGGTCCTTTTCCCTCATCTTTCGGGAACAAGTATATTCTGGTCGCTGTGGATTACGTTTTGAAAGTGGGTGGAGGCAATTGCTAGTCCTAAGAATGATTCTGTAGTGGTTCTTAAGCTGTTTAAGACCATTATCTTTCCTCGCTTTGGAGTTCCTCGAATTGTGATCAGTGATGACGGTTCACACTTCATCAACAGGGTCTTTGAAAAGTTATTGAAGAAGCACGGGGTACATCATCGTGTTGCTACTCCTTATCACCCTCAGACAAGTGGACAAGTGGAAGTGTCCAACAGGCAGATTAAAGAGATCCTAGAGAAAATAGTGAACAAGACAAGGAAAGATTGGTCAGCTAGATTGGATGATGCGCTTTGGGCTTACAGGACAGCCTTCAAGACTCCATTGGGCACCATACCGTTTCATCTGCTTTATTGGAAAGTCTGTCACCTTCCAGTGGAATTAGAGCACAAGGCAGGTTGGGCAGTTAAGATGATGAATTTCGACATCAGGTCTGCTGCGGATAGGAGAATGGTTCAGCTAAACGAGTTGGATGAGATAAGATTCCACGCTTATGAGAACTCTAAGCTGTACAAGGAGAGAACAAAGGCTTATCATGATAAGAAAATCATCTCCAGGAAATTCGAACCGTATGATCAGGTACTTCTGTACAACTCTCGTTTAACTTTATTTCCTGGAAAATTGAGTTCTCGTTGGTCAGCTCCTTTCACCATCAAGGAGGTTCGACCATATGGTGTTGTTGTCCTCATGAACTCTGACGGCAAAGAGTTTACTGTGAATGGACAAAGAGTGATACATTACTGGGCGAATGCCGCCATCTCTGACGGACACATTATCCGTTTGGACGATGCACCCTCTGCTTACTCAACTGCCAAGTCAACCCATTGTGGTAACTTTGTATCATATTTCTGTTGGTTTTCTTTTATTTTATTTCATTCATTTTTGTTTATTTCATTGGAGTCTTGTTGAACCATGGTCTCAGTGTCGACCGACACCCTCACTTGCTGTCGATCGACACCGTCGGATTAACTCACTGATGACTAGTGGTGTTGGTGTCGATCGACACCAGTTAATCGTGTCGCTCGACACCATAAGTGAATAAACCCAGTGTCGAGCGTCATAAACCCGAAATCGGTTTCATAATCTTAAATCTTCCCTAACTTTTACGATTTTCAGACGATTTGAGCGATTTTCGGTTCCATCTTGATCGAAATTTCACGATCTATCCATTTCCGCTCTCTATTCTCTTGATCCATGCTCATGGCATCGCGAAAGAGGAGAAATCTGGGAGACGGCGAAGCTTCTTCCTCTCGTCCACCGCGAACCACCGCCGCCGCCGGTTCACCTTCGCCACCGCAGCCTCCCCCTCCACAGGTAGAACCTCAATCTCGTCCTCCATGGCCTAGGTTAGAGGGTAGGCGAATCAATTTGCAGAGAGTTTGGGAGAAATCCCCAAAAGAGGAGGTTGAGAGTGATGCTTGTGTGTACAGAGAAATTTCAGAAGATTGGGATGATTACGATTCTCTGTTTTATAATGCTTGGTTGGGTGTTGAGATTAGACCAACTAGGGTTACAGATATGGTTGCTTTGAGGAGAATGGGTATTCAAGAGGATGTTCTGAAACTTCTGCGAAAGATTGGTTTGGGCACGATAGCAACCAAACATTACGACCTGTTCCCTGATTTGGTGCGCCAATTCTTAGCTACTGTTCGTGTCTACTACACGAACGAGGTTGTGAAGAACGCTCAGGAAGGTACACTTACTTTTTTGATCCGTGGGGTGCGTTACAGGTTGTCTCTGCGCGATCTCTATGGCATTTATGGTTTCAGCAGGGACCCAACAGGGGTGGCTCTTCCCACCATCTTCTACGATGCACAGGCCTTCTGGGCCTACTTTGGGAATGGGCGCTATGACTCGAAGATGTCCACCCAGTCTGACGTCCGCCATCCTGTCCTGAGGTATGTCATTCGTCTCCTTGGGAACACATTTTTGTGTAAGATGGAGCCTGGAAAGATGAGATTGTCTGAGTTGGTTCTTCTGTATTATGCTGTTGGTGATATGTGTGTTGATAGTTTTGAGTGGCCTGAGTTAGATGATGATATTAAGCTCGGCGCTGTGTTTGTCCACCATTTAGTCTCGTTGAAGACTAAGCCTTTTTCGGGTCGTGGGACCAAGGTCGAGAGTGTAGGTAGTCTTTTGACACCTATTTTTAGGCACTGTGGGATTGCTACAGAGAGTTGCAGCATTGTTACCAGGCACTCGCTCATGGACGAGGAGTACCTGAAGAGTGCTCGTTAGATTAAGCCTGAGTGGCTTTGGTGCTTCACTGATTCTCGAGGCACACATCTGATTCAGCTGCCACAGAGAGATATCACGGCCATTACAGATGATCCTCTGTGCCTTGACTTCCAGCCTGACTCCCGCCTCCTGACTGCAGCTCCACCATCTCGAGTTCGTCGAGGCAGCTTTTCACGGTCAGCTCCTTCTACTACAGAGGATGCTCCTGTTCATGACCTTGCTGGAGGTCCACCCGTTGAGCTTCCACCTACACCAGCGATTCCCATGGAGACCGCGGATTTTTTGCGCTATGTAGCTGACAGCTTTCAGAGCATATTGCAGGTGATCTCCAGGTTGTCTCGCTGCGGCTGTGTGCGTCCCTCGACCAGGTATGCTCCTTCTCGCCGTGCACCCACTCCTTCTGATGATGAGGCTACAGATGAGGATTAGTCCTTCGTTTCGTCATGGTTTTTTTTCTTTTCTCTTATTTTTCTTTTTCTCTTGAGTCATTTTTTTTATTTGAGTCAGTTTGTCAGCTACTATTTGGATTATGTATGGATTTATGTTGTTCTATGTCATTGCTTTTGATCTGTGTGAGCGTGTTTACAGTGCTTTTTGGATTTAGATCGACAATTCAATGTTTCTTGCTATAACTCGTTTCTGCACCAGGCACAGGTTACTCCATGACTCTCAACTTTCCATATTGTTCCATTTGGTTTCTCTTTCTTTTACAACCCCTTTGTTTGGTATCACTGGGGACAGTGATTCTCAAGTCTGGGGGAGGTAGTCGTTGATGTTGTGTTTGTTTTTTGTCATACCTATTTGTTTTTATGGAGTCAAATTTTGTTTGTTTTATTGAGTCAAAACTGGTCAGAAAATTACGATCATTCTTCTTATTCTATGTGCTTGAGTGATTAATGATGCAGATTCAGTTCAGATACGACTAATGAAAAATCCAAAAGCTGATCAGTAAACCAGAGAGACCCATATTTTGCAACAGTTTCCACACAAGCTGGAGCTAATTTATGAGCTCTTCCTTTTACCTCATCAATGCAGCTGGTGTTCTTAGGTCTTGACTCCTCGTTCTTACCTGACAAACAAAAAGCCTAATTGAAAAGTGATGGTACTCCTCTCCCTTGTTTAATAAAAGAGTGTGTTTATTCGCAGAGAAGATGATATGATTTTCTTTAAAGTAAAGGGATAGGAAAATTTCCAACGACCCCATTATTTTACTTCAAAAGGAATGATCACACAAAAGTTGGAAGCGAGGTTAGGAAAATTTCCTATGATACCATTATTCGCCTACACTTTTGAGATAAAAAAAAAAAAAGAAACAACACAAAAGATGTTGAGAAAAGAATAAGTCTGGGGAGAGAAAGAGTACCAAAAAGATGTGGAAAATAGGCTGGTTTGTCATGGTATTAAATAGGAATGAGTCTAGAAGGTCCTTGGCACTGATTTCATTGATGAGACCCAGCGATGAAGGCTATTGGAAATTATTGTGGAATTGTGGGGTGAATCTGTGGTACAGAAAAGCTTACAGAGAAGTACATGGAGGTTCGATTTGAATTAGTCTGCTAAGCATATTGATTTGGTTTGAATGCTCAATGCATTAGTTTAAGAGAAAGGGAGTTTCCGCGATTTTTAAACTTCTTTCACAGGTTAAGTTTCTGTTTTGCTTGAGGGCAAGCAAAGGCTTAGTCTGGGGGAGTTGATATATCATGGTTTTTACGGTTTTTAACCATGATATAAGTCCTGTTTTTAGAGTCTTTTTGGTGTTTTTGTGTCTCTATCGAGTCATTGTAGGTTCAGGTACGTTTTGGACTCATTGGATGCATATTGGGATGATTGGAAGCATTTGGCATTCTGTAGCTGAGAAGAGCAAGTTGGAGATCACAATGGATGCTGGTGTCGATCGACACTGCTTCCTAGTGTCGCTCGACACCGGTCGCCACTACTTGTTGCACACGAGTTTTTAAAGACTTTTGAAGAATTTTCAGAATAACCCAGAATTTTTCCCTAATTGCAAGACAAGTCCCTGACGTATTTTAGAGTATAAATAGTTGTGTTTAGAGTTTTAGAACATATCTCATCTTTAGTTTCGGCAATTGGATTTTGAGAGCTTGTTGGGAGAAACAGATCAGAACTCATTGTAGAGAGAAGATTTCGAACTCCTTTATTTATACTCTGATGCAATTTATTCAGATTATGCTTTGTGTTACATTGATTATGTCTAAGTAGTCCACTTGTTCGATTTAGGGTTTTTCTAGGGATAGGATGAATTGTTGAATTGAATTGTTCTGTTAGGGTTATCATATGGTTCTTCATCTAGGTTGAGATTAACGCTAGTTCTAGACTGATCAACTGGAATTTAGATCATAGGATAATTGGTAGACACGAAAGTGTTATTGGTTTCCTGAATTAAACCTTGATGAGCAAAATACCTATCTGCAAAGACATTTGATTTAGGAATTTTGTGAACATATCGAACTTGGATTTAATGCATGTTTTAATTGTTGAATTTGCAAAGAAATTTGGGATTCACTGTAATAGACATAGATAATCTCTGCAACGAAAGTTGATTGGTTTGAATTTTGTGTTTGAGTTCAAGAGCGGTTCTTAACCAACCCTACAATACATATCTGTTTAACAATTAGGAATTCCTGAAGAATTTCCCTAAGTCTAGCTTTTCCATATCTGAAAACTATAACATTTACTTTTGCTTGTTTGTTTTACATTTCATTATTCATTATTTAGCTAGAACCCGAACTTCTAATTTATTGTGTGGACATCAGTCTCTGTGGATTCGATCCCTAAATACTACAGTGATCTCTTAATTTGAGAGAGTAGCTCAAGGATAAATTTGAGAGAGTAGCTCAAAAAACTAAAACACGAACATAAACTAAAACAAGCAATTGTGACTAACAGAAACTAATAGAAGCTAATAAACAGAGAATAGCAACAGAACAATCAGATAAACAAGAAGCTCTTAAGGATGGGGTAATGGACCAGTGAATGCTCCTTAATCAACCTAGGTGTTTAACAAAACTCAAGGAGAGCTAATCCTTAGACAATAGACTCAAAAGCTGACTAATCCACTTTCATGACAGAAATCATCAAGCTAAGCTAGTTCCATACCTAACTCTCATTAGCGAAATCTAACCTAACAGGCATTAAGATTCAGTCTATTAAAGCCAGTAAAAACTCTAGACAACTAATCTCTTAGGCTAGAAATGTAAGAGTCGTAAAATGGTGAAAGAAAATCCAAGTATATATATGGGTATCCATGAGTTCAAATTCAATGCATAGAGATGATAATTATGAGTCAAGTTCAGGTTCAAGTAGATATGGAAAGACAACAAATCACAGGATCCTTCAAATCAGATAAGAATGTCAAATTGTGCATTCAAAGCATGGTGCTATCTTATACTTCAACCTCATTCAATATGCATCAGACAACTAATGAACATAACGAATCATCATGTTTACAAGGTTATAATCATCACAATCCCCTATGAAAATGCAACAATCCTAAATGAAACTAGACTCAATCTTAAAATGCAGATGCAACTACATGAACACACTTTTTTTTTGGATAATTTTTCTAAAATTTCAAATTTTTATGGTTTTTCTATGCCTTCGATGATATTCATGCAGACTCAAGTTATGAAAATAAGAAACACAGAAAAACAAGTCAAATACTTCTCTCAAACCCTCCCCTAAACTTGAATTACACAGTCCCTTGTGTAATAAAAATTCTAAGGAAGGTTCAATCTATGGCTCTGGGTTGCTGCAGTAGACTCCTCAAAGTAATACATCTCGGGTTCAACTTCCATGTATCATCGAAAGTACCCTAAGCTTGCTGAGTGTTCTCTCGGGAGGAATCATAGAGGAGGTCAGAAGGTGGCCAAAAATCGATGTTGCTCCCCATCCTAATCTTGGTGATGATCGTGCAAGGAAGGATGAGCTAGGCTTCTCCAGCTTCCGGGTGAGTTAATTTTTAGAGGTGCATCCCGTTTGCTTTTGCTCTATCAAGGAACTTCGTCTTCATCAGATTCGAGATGTCGATCCATCTGGGAGCAACTGCCTTCTGTGCTGGGTTGGAATCCACTCCGCAAGCGATTAAGATCGGTGTCACTACTCCTCTAATGCATAGTTCTCCCTTGTTTCTCATTCTATGCATATGGGCTGCCCTATCCTTGTAGTTCAATAGCTTGTCCAGCAGCAAGATAGTGAGTCTCGTATCAGATCGGTCACCTTCCAGAACTCTTCCATCTCTTGTGGAATCTAGCACGCTCTTGAGTGCTTCATCAATCATGTGCAGATCAGACTCATTGATGGTCCCTGTGACTCTCCGTGCGAAGAACGTGCTAGCTAGAGCCTTGTGCATGTATCTGATCACCGGGGTTCTTATTTAGGCGCTCTTGGACCTGGATGATGAGTAGTTTCCCTTCCCTCATATTGTCTTCCATAGTGACAGGAGCTCATCTCTATCGAAGTCTGGATTCGTATCAGTCCCACTTGGAAAGCCAAACAACTTTTCTAGCTGCTTGATGGAAATCGTGAACTCTTCTCCCTAGACTTTGAAGCTTATGTACCCCAGCACTCCATCGAATTTGACTTCTGGCTCATCTTGGTAGAAGTGCACGTTTAGTGACCAAAGAAATGGTAGGTCTCCTCCTTGTAAGCTTCGAAATGGTAGCTCATGAAGGTGGCGAGGTTGCACATCTCGAGCAAGTACCCCACATCACTTAGGATACCAAGCTCCTTCACGGTCTCATGGTGAGGATATCGAGTACCCTTGAACTCCATGCCAAGGAAGATAACAAGGAGTTCCTCTGGAGTAAGCACCTTCCTTGTTTTCCTAACCGGCTTCTTAGCTGCCTAATGTAATCTTTCCTATGAATCGCCAGTCTACAGCTAACGGGAACTTGGTTCTTGCTGCAACAAAACCGTGAAGAACAGAAGAACAATGGATCGAGTGGCTTTACGAAAGGCTGCGGATTTCCTTAAGTAAACCAAGGGGAATTCTTTGATATGACACACAAAGAATTCGTTTTGTTTGTTAGATATGACTCACCAACAAACAGAGATCTAGATTAAAACGTTTTTGATAAAAGAAAATAGATTAGAAGATGTAGAAAGGGTTTTAAGGCAATATAAAGAGCAAACAAGAAAGTAAACATGCATAGTCTAGAAAAACACAACAATTAAGAGGTGGTTGGGGAGTCTAAGGCTCCTTCTTTGTCTTGGCCGAAATTCTTGGTGGACTTGGGCTTCTCTTTCAACAATTGGGCCAATATGAAGTGTTGGGATTACCTCATTAAAAACCTTGTCAAGAAAACCTATTGGGACAAAACTTGACAAGGGAAAAAGAGTATAAACCCAACACTTACCCAATTGTTAAAATCATATACCTTGAATCAAAACAAAAATGTTTTGACAAGCTTGCTTGTGGTTTTTATCATCTGGTTTCCAGCTTTGCTTGAGAAGTCCTCCAATATCTTGATTGAATAGCTTAGTCTTTGATCTAGTCATTGGACCAACTGGTGTGACAAGAATATCCTCAACTACAAGCTCATCCTCTGGTTCAACCTCAAGTTCAATCTGCTCCTTTTGGTTTAGGCTCTGTTTGTTTGGTACATCTTGCAAATCGAGCTCGTCATCTTCAGCGCTCAGGCTCTGTTTGTTTGGTGCAGCTTGCAAATCGAGCTTGTCATCTTCAGCGCTCGGGCTCTGTTTGTTTGGTCGAGCTTGCAAATCGTGCTCGTTATCTTCAGCTCGGACTCTGTTTGCTGGTCGAGCTTGCATGTCGAGCTCGGCCAAGCTTCCTTCGCCTCTTGACTCGTCTAGTATCATATCATCCTCTCCCACTTGAAAAGGATTTGACCTCAAATCCATTTCATCTGCAAGAGAATAGATCAAGTTCATACAAAAGTAATCGGAAAGGGTGAGAGATATACCTCCATTTCTGTTTTGGCTTGGTTTTGGCTTGTATGCTGCGTCTGGTGGCTCCTCTTTCATCAGCATGAAACAATTGGCGTCTTGGTGTTTATCCTGGTCCAGATCAGGGAGTTTAAATCATTTGTCTTCCTCCCTCTTCTCGGTTCTTCTTGTGCGCTTCAAGGCTGCTCCAAAACCTATAATTGCCTCTTTTGACATAGACAAGCACATTATATATGTGTGATCAAGGGGCAAACAAAATTTGAGATCAGAAATACTTATCTTAGGAAATAATGCATCGGGTGGTTTGTCTTTGAACATCAAAGAAGCCTTGACTACTTTTCCATGCTCCTTTGGTCCATAATCAACTTGATTAGTGAGAACTTGAATCAGCCCTGCCTTTGAATTTTTAACCTGTCTTTTATTTCCTTTCACAAAAACTAAAGAAAAGACATCAAATGTGCGACTAGAATAATCAAACAAGTCCTTAAGAGGATCAAACAGGCGAACGAAAGCACGTTTAGAATGCATTTTATCAATTTCATTCACTTTGTCACAAATCAAAATGTGATTAGAACACCAAAAATCTGTAACAAGCAACGTTTTATCAAAAAGAGAATTATCCTTTGCAAACTTGGATAAGCTTTGTTCGAAAAAATGATCTTTGAAAGTTGGTTTGCAAGGTTCATTAAAATCACAAAAAACGTTTTGTTTTATTTTAGAAAAAGTTTTATTCATTACAAACTCTTCCGTAGTTTTAAACAACTCAAAAGTGTTGCTAAACAAAGAAACTCTCAATGAAGGTTCATAAATAGGAATCATTTGGTCAAAGTTAGATTCTGAAACACAAAGTTCTTTCACAGTTTCTAAACCAAAACATTTTTCATCTTGAGCAGAAATTATTATAAACAAATTAGGCTCAGTCCTAACCAAATCAAGTTCCTAACAGTACTTTCTTGGGTGATCTTTAGGAAATGGCTTAGGGACTGGTTCTGACACTAGGTTGATTGGCTGCACCATATCAGTAATCAATGGCAAACTCTTTTGTACCTTTTCTGGTGATTCTTCTTCTGCATCATGAGTAATCACATTAGTTTCATTAACCAAAAGGGGGTTTAGACACATACCCTATGTTTTCTCAAGCAACATAGGGTGTATTGTGTCTGCAGCTTGTTTCTGGTCCATTGCACGTTTTTCTGCAGGTGGTTCTTCTTCTTTGGACGTATGAGCTTTTGTTTGAACAACAGATTGTTCTGGTTTTGTTGTTGGCTTGCACAAAGCTCCTTGGCTGAGAACACTCTTCTTCTGGTCTAGACAATATGCAGGCATTTACTTCTGATTTGGCTGAAAATCTGCTTGTTTGAGCAAGTTTTTCTGACTTTTTGGTGGCACTTGTTGTCTTGTCTTCTTGGTATATGGTTTTGAGAATCTTCGACGGTATTTTACTCTGGTTTCTTCTGAGTGCATCGTTGAAACAAACTCTCTGATCATTACCCATTTTAGTTTTCCCCAACTGATGATGGTTCTTTTCGGATACTTCAACCATTTGTGTTTTTCATGCCTCCACCATGAATGTGCATCTCCAGTGAGCTGTTTGATGTCATAGGTGAGCCTATCTTCCTCCGGAGTGTCATGGTATGAAAACCAATCATCCATGTCTCTTTCCCACTCGAGATAGTCCTCTGGATATCTACTTCCAGCAAATCTATAAAACTGTGGCACAAAATCATCATGAGACCTCTCTTGTTTCCTTCTAGGTTCTGCTCGCCTCTGCTTTGTGGTCTTTCGAAACTCCTGCCGAAGAGTCTCCATTTCAGTAGCCATCATCTTTCTCATTTCAGCAGTAAGAGCTTCATAAAGCAGTTTATTGTTCTTTTTGTTGCTGGATTTTTCTTCTTTTTCTTTAGGCATCTTTTCTGCAAAATAACAACAAAACAACACCAGTAAAGAGTACTTTTGACAATCAAATCGAGCCTAAGCATAAAAACTCAAAAATGACTCTTGGTATTCCATTTCATCTGATAAACCCTTGACACAACTGTTTGCAGAAATTGATCTGAAACAAATATCAAAACTAATCCAAAAATTCCCAAATCAATTTTATAAAATAATAGACTCAATCTACGTTTAGATGCAGTTGGTTTCACGATTTTATCACACGCCTAATAATTATGAAAATTAAAAGAAAATGAAAGGATAGAAGTCACTCAACTTTCATGTGTGCTCTGATACTACTTGATGTAATCTTTCCTATGAATCGCCAGTATGCAGCTAAAGGGAACTTGGTTCTTGCTGCAACAAAACCGTGAAGAACATAAGAACAATGGATCGAGTGGCTTTACGAAAGGCTGCAGATTTCCTTAAGTAAACCAAGTGTGAATTCTTTGATATGACACACAAAGAATTCGTTTTGTTTGTTAGATATGACTCACCAACAAACAGAGATCTAGATTAAAACGTTTTTGATAAAAGAAAATAGAATAGAGATGTAGAAAGGGTTTCAAGGCAATATAAAGAGCAAACAAGAAAGTAAACATGCATAGTCTAGAAAAACACAACAATTAAGAGGTGGTTGGGGAGTCTAAGGCTCCTTCTTTGTCTTGGCCGAAATTCTTGGTGGACTTGGGCTCCTGTTTCAACGATTGGGCCAGTATGAAGTGCTGGGATTACCTCATTAAAAACCTTGTCAAGAAAACCCATTGGGACAAAACTTGACAAGGGAAAAAGAGTATAAACCCAACACTTACCCAATTGTTAAAATCATATAGCTTGAATCAAAACAAAAATGTTTTGACAAGCTTGCTTGTGGTTTTTATCATCTGGTTTCCAGCTTTGCTTGAGAAGTCCTCCAATATCTTGATTGAATAGCTTAGTCTTTGATCTAGTCATTGGACCAACTGGTGTGACATGAATATCCTCAACTACAAGCTCATCCTCTGGTTGAAGCTCAAGTTCAATCTACTCCTTTTGGTTCAGGCTCTGTTTGTTTGGTACATCTTGCAAATCGAGCTCGTCATCTTCAGCGCTCAGGCTCTGTTTGTTTGGTGCAGCTTGCAAATCGAGCTTGTCATCTTCAGCGCTCGGGCTCTGTTTGTTTGGTCGAGCTTGCAAATCGAGCTCGTTATCTTCAGCTCGGACTCTGTTTGCTGGTCGAGCTTGCACGTCGAGCTCGGCCAAGCTTCCTTTGCCTCTTGACTCGTCTAGTATCATATCATCCTCTCCCACTTGAAAAGGATTTGACCTCAAATCCATTTCTTCTGCAAGAGAATAGATCAAGTTTATACAAAAGTAATCGGAAAGGGTGAGAGATATACCTCCATTTCTGTTTTGGCTTGGTTTTGGCTTGTATGCTGCGTCTGGTGGCTCCTCTTTCATCAGCATGAAACAATTGGCGTCTTGGTGTTTATCCTGGTCCAGATCAGGGAGTTTAAATCATTTGTCTTCCTCCCTCTTCTCGGTTCTTCTTGTGCGCTTCAAGGCTGCTCCAAAACCTGTAATTGCCTCTTTTGACATAGACAAGCGCATTATATATGTGTGATCAAGGGGCAAACAAAATTTGAGATCAGAAATACTTATCTTAGGAAATAATGCATCGGGTGGTTTGTCTTTGAACATCAAAGAAGCCTTGACTACTTTTCCATGCTCCTTTGGTCCATAATCAACTTGATTAGTGAGAACTTGAATCAGTCCTGCCTTTGAGTTGTTAACCTGTCTTTTATTTCCTTTCACAAAAACTAAAGAAAAGACATCAAATGTGCGACTAGAATAATCAAACAAGTCCTTAAGAGGATCAAACACGCGATCGAAAGCACGTTTAGAATGCATTTTATCAATTTCATTCACTTTCTCACAAATCAGAATGTGATTACAACACCAAAAATCTGTAACAAGCAACGTTTTATCAAAAAGAGAATTATCCTTTGCAAACTTGGATAAGCTTTGTTCGAAAACATGATCTTTGAAAGTTGGTTTGCAAGGTTCATTAAAATCACAAAAAACGTTTTGTTTTATTTTAGAAAAGGTTTTATTCATTACAAACTCTTCCGTAGTCTTAAACAACTCAAAAGTGTTGCTAAACAAAAAAACTCTCAATGAAGGTTCGTAAATAGGAATCATTTGGTCAAAGTTAGATTCTGAAACACAAAGTTCTTTCACAGCTTCTAAACCAAAACATTTTTCATCTTGAGCAGAAATTATTATAAACAAATTAGGCTCAGTCCTAACCAAATCAAGTTCCTAACAGTACTTTCTTGGGTGATCTTTAGGAAATGGCTTAGGGACTGGTTCTGACACTAGGTTGATTGGCTGCACCATATCAGTAATCAATGGCAAACTCTTTTGTACCTTTTCTGGTGATTCTTCTTCTGCATCATGAGTAATCACATTAGTTTCATTAACCAAAAGGGGGTTTAGACACATACCCTATGTTTTCTCAAGCAACATAGGGTGTATTGTGTCTGCAGCTTGTTTCTGGTCCATTGCACGTTTTTCTGCAGGTGGTTCTTCTTCTTTGGACGTATGAGCTTTTGTTTGAACAACAGATTGTTCTGGTTTTGTTGTTGGCTTGCACAAAGCTCCTTGGCTGAGAACACTCTTCTTCTGGTCTAGACAATATGCAGGCATTTACTTCTGATTTGGCTGAAAATCTGCTTGTTTGAGCAAGTTTTTCTGACTTTTTGGTGGCACTTGTTGTCTTGTCTTCTTGGTATATGGTTTTGAGAATCTTCGACGGTATTTTACTCTGGTTTCTTCTGAGTGCATCGTTGAAACAAACTCTCTGATCATTACCCATTTTAGTTTTCCCCAACTGATGATGGTTCTTTTCGGATACTTCAACCATTTGTGTTTTTCATGCCTCCACCATGAATGTGCATCTCCAGTGAGCTGTTTGATGTCATAGGTGAGCCTATCTTCCTCCGGAGTGTCATGGTATGAAAACCAATCATCCATGTCTCTTTCCCACTCGAGATAGTCCTCTGGATATCTACTTCCAGCAAATCTATAAAACTGTGGCACAAAATCATCATGAGACCTCTCTTGTTTCCTTCTAGGTTCTGCTCGCCTCTGCTTTGTGGTCTTTCAAAACTCCTGCCGAAGAGTCTCCATTTCAGTAGCCATCATCTTTCTCATTTCAGCAGTAAGAGCTTCATAAAGCAGTTTATTGTTCTTTTTGTTGCTGGATTTTTCTTCTTTTTCTTTAGGCATCTTTTCTGCAAAATAACAACAAAACAACACCAGTAAAGAGTACTTTTGACAATCAAATCGAGCCTAAGCATAAAAACTCAAAAATGACTCTTGGTATTCCATTTCATCTGATAAACCCTTGACACAACTGTTTGCAGAAATTGATCTTAAACAAATATCAAAACTAATCCAAAAATTCCCAAATCAATTTTATAAAATAATAGACTCAATCTACGTTCAGATGCAGTTGGTTTCACGATTTTATCACACGCCTAATAATTATGAAAATTAAAAGAAAATGAAAGGACAGAAGTCACTCAACTTTCATGTGTGCTCTGATACTACTTGATGTAATCTTTCCTATGAATCGCCAGTATGCAGCTAAAGGGAACTTGGTTCTTGCTGCAACAAAACCGTGAAGACATAAGAACAATGGATCGAGTGGCTTTACGAAAGGCTGCAGATTTCCTTAAGTAAACCAAGGGTGAATTCTTTGATATGACACACAAAGAATTCGTTTTGTTTGTTAGATATGACTCACCAACAAACAGAGATCTAGATTAAAACGTTTTTGATAAAAGAAAATAGATTAGAGATGTAGAAAGGGTTTCAAGGCAATATAAAGAGCAAACAAGAAAGTAAACATGCATAGTCTAGAAAAACACAACAATTAAGAGGTGGTTGGGGAGTCTAAGGCTCCTTCTTTGTCTTGGCCGAAATTCTTGGTGGACTTGGGCTCCTGTTTCAACGATTGGGCCAGTATGAAGTGCTGGGATTACCTCATTAAAACCTTGTCAAGAACACCCATTGGGACAAAACTTGACAAGGAAAAAAGAGTATAAACCCAACACTTACCCAATTGTTAAAATCATATAGCTTGAATCAAAACAAAAATGTTTTGACAAGCTTGCTTGTGGTTTTTATCATCTGGTTTCCAGCTTTGCTTGAGAAGTCCTCCAATATCTTGATTGAATAGCTTAGTCTTTGATCTAGTCATTGGACCAACTGGTGTGACATGAATATCCTCAACTACAAGCTCATCCTCTGGTTGAAGCTCAAGTTCAATCTACTCCTTTTGGTTCAGGCTCTGTTTGTTTGGTACATCTTGCAAATCGAGCTCGTCATCTTCAGCGCTCAGGCTCTGTTTGTTTGGTGCAGCTTGCAAATCGAGCTTGTCATCTTCAGCGCTCGGGCTCTGTTTGTTTGGTCGAGCTTGCAAATCGAGCTCGTTATCTTCAGCTCGGACTCTGTTTGCTGGTCGAGCTTGCACGTCGAGCTCGGCCAAGCTTCCTTCGCCTCTTGACTCGTCTAGTATCATATCATCCTCTCCCACTTGAAAAGGATTTGACCTCAAATCCATTTCTTCTGCAAGAGAATAGATCAAGTTTATACAAAAGTAATCGGAAAGGGTGAGAGATATACCTCCATTTCTGTTTTGGCTTGGTTTTGGCTTGTATGCTGCGTCTGGTGGCTCCTCTTTCATCAGCATGAAACAATTGGCGTCTTGGTGTTTATCCTGGTCCAGATCAGGGAGTTTAAATCATTTGTCTTCCTCCCTCTTCTCGGTTCTTCTTGTGCGCTTCAAGGCTGCTCCAAAACCTGTAATTGCCTCTTTTGACATAGACAAGCGCATTATATATGTGTGATCAAGGGGCAAACAAAATTTGAGATCAGAAATACTTATCTTAGGAAATAATGCATCGGGTGGTTTGTCTTTGAACATCAAAGAAGCCTTGACTACTTTTCCATGCTCCTTTGGTCCATAATCAACTTGATTAGTGAGAACTTGAATCAGTCCTGCCTTTGAGTTGTTAACCTGTCTTTTATTTCCTTTCACAAAAACTAAAGAAAAGACATCAAATGTGCGACTAGAATAATGAAACAAGTCCTTAAGAGGATCAAACACGCGATCGAAAGGACGTTTAGAATGCATTTTATCAATTTCATTCACTTTCTCACAAATCAGAATGTGATTACAACACCAAAAATCTGTAACAAGCAACGTTTTATCAAAAAGAGAATTATCCTTTGCAAACTTGGATAAGCTTTGTTCGAAAACATGATCTTTGAAAGTTGGTTTGCAAGGTTCATTAAAATCACAAAAAACGTTTTGTTTTATTTTAGAAAAGGTTTTATTCATTACAAACTCTTCCGTAGTCTTAAACAACTCAAAAGTGTTGCTAAACAAAAAAACTCTCAATGAAGGTTCGTAAATAGGAATCATTTGGTCAAAGTTATATTCTGAAACACAAAGTTCTTTCACAGCTTCTAAACCAAAACGTTTTTCATCTTGAGCAGAAATTAGTATAAACAAATTAGGCTCAATCCTAACCAAATCAAGTTCCTTACAGTACATTCTTGGGTGATCTTCAGGAAATGGCTTAGGGACTGGTTCTGACACTAGGTTGATTGGCTGCACCATATCAGTAATCAATGGCAACCTCTTTTGTACCTTTTCTGGTGATTCTTCTTCTGTATCATGAGTAATTACATTAGTTTCATTAACCAAAAGAGGGTCTAGACACATACCTTGCACATTGCTGCTCATATGAGGTTGTATGGGTGCCTCTAGTTTTGTTTTCTCAAGCAACATAGGGTGTATTGTGTCTGCAAATTGTTTCTGGTCCTTTGCACGTTTTTCTGCAGGTGGTTCTTCTTCTTTAGACGTATGAGCTTTTGTTTGAACAACAGATTGTTCTGGTTTTGTTGTTGGCTTGCACAAAGCTCCTTGGCTGAGAACACTCTTCTTCTGGTCTAGACAATATGCAGGCACTTGCTTCTGATTTTGCTGAAAATCTGCTTGTTTGAGCAAGTTTCTCTGACTTTTTGGTGGCACTTGTTGTCTTGTCTTCTTGGTATATGGTTTTGAGAATCTTCGACGGTATTTTATTCTGGTTTCTTCTGAGTGCATCGTCGAAACAAACTCTCTGATCATTACCCATTTTAGTTTTCCCCAACTGATGATGGTTCTTTCCGGATACTTTAACCACTTGCGTTTTTCATGCCTCCACCATGAATGTGCATCTATAGTGAGCTGTTTGATGGCATAGGTGAGCCTATCTTCCTCTGGAGTGTCATGGTATGAAAACCAATCATCCATGTCTCTTTCCCACTCGAGATAGTCTGCTGGATATCTACTTCCAGCAAATCTATAAAACTGTGGCACAAAATCATCATGAGACCTCTCTTGTTTCCTTCTAGGTTCTGCTCGCCTCTGCTCTGTGGTCTTTCGAAACTCCTGCCGAAGAGTCTCCATTTCAGTAGCCATCATCTTTCTCATTTCAGCAGTAAGAGCTTCATAAAGCAGTTTATTGTTCTTCTTGTTGCTGGATTTTTCTTCTTCTTCTTCAGGCATCTTTTCTGCAAAATAACAACAAAACAACACCAGTAAAGAGTCCTTTTGACAATCAAATCGAGCCTAAGCATAAAAACTCAAAAATGACTCTTGGTATTCCATTTCATCTGATAAACCCTTGCACAACTGTTTGCAGAAATTGATCTGAAACAAATATCAAAACTAATCCAAAAATTCCCAAATCAATTTTAAAAAATACTAGACTTAATCTAGGTTCAGATGCAATTGGTTTCACGATTTTATCACACGCCAAATAATTATGAAAATTAAAAGAAAATGAAAGGACAGAAATCACTCTACTTTCAAGTGTGCTCTGATACCACTTGATGTAATCTTTCCTATGAATCGCCAGTCAGCAGCTAAAGGAAACTTGGTTCTTGCTGCAAGAAAACCGTGAAGAACAGAAAAACAATGGATCGAGTGGCTTTACGAAAGGCTGCAGATTTCCTTAAGTAAACCAAGGGTGAATTCTTTGATATGACACACAAAGAATTTGTTTTGTTTGTTAGATATGACTCACCAACAAACAGAGATCTAGATTCAAACGTTTTTGATAAAAGAAAATAGATTAGAAGATGTAGAAAGGGTTTCAAGGCAATATAAAGAGCAAACAAGAAAGTAAACATGCATAGTCTAGAAAAACACAACAATTAAGAGTTGGTTTGGGGAGTCTAAGGCTCCTTCTTTGTCTTGGCCGAAATTCTTGGTGGACTTGGGCTTCTGTTTCAACAATTGGGCCAGTATGAAGTGCTGGGATTACCTCATTAAAAACCTTGTCAAGAAAATCCATTGGGACAAAACTTGACAAGGGAAAAAGAGTATAAACCCAACACTTACCCAATTGTTAAAATCATATAGCTTGAATCAAAACAAAAATATTTTGACAAGCTTGCTTGTGGTCTTTATCATCTGGTTTCTAGCTTTGCTTGAGAAGTCCTCCAATATCTTGATTGAATAGCTTAGTCTTTGATCTAGTCATTGGACCAACTGGTGTGACAAGAATATCGTCAGCTACAAGCTCATTCCTTGGTTCAAGCTCAAGTTCAATCTGCTCCTTTTGGTTCGGGCTCTGTTTGTTTGGTGCATCTTGCAAATCAAGCTCGTCATCTTCAGTGCTCGGGCTCTGTTTGTTTGGTGCAGCTTGCAAATCGAGGTTGTCATCTTCAGCGCTCGGGCTCTGTTTGTTTGGTCGAGCTTTCAAATCGAGCTCGTTATCTTCGGCTCGGACTCTGTTTGCTGGTCGAGCTTGCACGTCGAGCTCGGCCAAGCTTCCTTCGCCTCTTGACTTGTCTAGTATCATATCACTGCCTGAGCTTCAACCGCTTCACTTTCACTATCGACAGCTTCATCAACCAGCTCCATTGGCTTTTTTCCTTGGGCAATGTCGCTCTTCCTCGTAGAGTACACTCTGGAAATATCCTCATCGTCTTGGACCATGGGTTCCTTCCCTCGAGGTTGAGGTCTTCTCACTTCTGAGAATCTCCTTGTAACTGCCTCAACGAATGTCTTTGGTGTTCTTGGTTGCCTTGGTGGGTACCTGAAATGCATAAAAAATAGGAAGCATTAGGCATATGCACGGACTCGACATGCAAGCTCGAGTTCACAAGTTGTATGTCAAGCTCACCCCAAAAACATTAGATAGGCATTAAACGATCTCAGCAACACAATGCAAGAGCAACCATTAAGCTATAACTCCAAGGAACTAAAACTTTAGGCATAAGAGTAAGGGTCAATTCCTAGTTTTAGTTCAAGAACAATCAACCTCTAACCAAAAAAAAATCCTCATTTTCTCAGCATATTCAACCTAAAAACTGGTTCCACAAGTCCTAATTCATCTAGCCTAAGGTCATAATCTACTAGTTCCGAGCAATGCAATCGTCAATTCTCAGAAAACTAAAAAAAAAGTGATTAAATCAGATGATAGAGTTGAGGAAACTTACTTGGATCGCATTGTGAGCTTAATCTTGCTAAACATTGTCGAAACTAAGTAGAATGGAGCTAAGGGTCGAAATATTCTAGAGAACAAGAATTTTGAAAACCAAGAACTAGAGAGAAATCACTATGGCAAATCTTAAATGAGAGGTGAGTGAGTGAGAGAGGAGCATGCTTGTCTATTTAAAGGCAATTAGAAAAGTGAACCTAGATGATATGATCATGGATGAGCTTGAACCAGAGCATCTACCTGAGCTTGAAGCTGTGGACGAGCATGAACCTGAGGAAGCATTGCTAGTACCAGCTGGAGCTATGATGACGTCTCGATTCAAGAAATTCTCTAAAGCACTAAGTTCTATACTTAGTTCAGCTTCTAATCAAGTGGACTTATTGGAGGAAGGAGTAAAACACACTACGTTGGTGTTGTTGCAAGTTCAAGACGTTCAAGAGGCTTTAGAAACAACTATCTAAGCCATTCTGGAAAACATGTTACAAGTCTGCTGTGCAATTTAGAACTCTGCCGAACAAAGTTAGAAGTCTGCTGAACAAATTCTCAAGTCTGCCAAATAACTCACAGTCTTATATGTACGACTGCCAGTCTCCTATGTACGACTGCCAATTCTCTAAGTACGACTAAGAAGGAAAAACGCCAAATAGAAGTTGCAGAGTCAAATATGAAGCTGAAGAGTCATTCAACACTAGTTAATTTAGTCTTCATCTAGTTTTTCGTATTTCATTGTTTTTAGTTAAGTCTTTACCACAATTTCTTCTATTTAAGCTAAACTCTTGTAGAAGAATCAATAACAACTTTTCTTTTATCAAATTTGAGAGTGATTCTCTTCTTGTTCATCTTGGACAAAACTGGTTGCTGGTGTGTAATATCCATAAACCAAACTCGATCCTCAGGTGCGTCATATCCTGAAGATCAACCGGAATATCAAGAGTCTTCCACAACTCTTGTGCAACCACTCAATCCACATCACCTTAGCCTTGGTTAGTAACCTTGGTTGAAGGCATATCCAGTTTGAAATCCACCTTAAGAGATCACGATCTAGTGGGATCATATCAAAGTGGTATCAGAGCAATCTCTTAAGCTCGGTAATATCGTTTTTTGTTTTGTTATCATCTTTCTCATCTATTCATTTCTTCTACAAACACTTTCTTTTCTGTTTATCTATAAATAAGAAATCCGGACTACTCTTCTTATAAAAAAAAAAAAAAAAGAAAGAAAGAAAAAAACGAAATCAAGCGTTTGAGACTGAGGAGAAACCCAGTCTGAGTTGGTTAAGACGGATTCCTGACAAAAATCTTGCAATCTATCTATCTTCTTCTTGTTTTGGTTTTCTGGTTTTAAACATTGGTTTGACTGGTTTTTGTCCATTAAGAACTTATTGAGCTATCACTGAGGGTACCAAAAACTTGAGAGAAACACTTGTGAGAGTTTGTTGGTTTCTTTGATTTGTTTGTTATTGTTTTCAGGAATAAAAGATGGCTGGAACTGGAAACAACAGCAATCTACCCCCTACTAATCCACCAACCCCTGGAGATGGTGAACCACAAAATGCTAATGTTCTTTTAGTTGAAGCTTTGTTGGCACAGGTAAAGCACATGATGAGGAATGAACTGCAAGCTATTCACATACGGCTTGATGAGGTGCAAGGAGAAAACAAACAAAGAGGACAAACACCACCAGCTCAAAGGGAGAAGCATGAGCAACCTAGAAGGACTCGGGATGAGCAAGCAGTGGAGTACTACAGCCGAGATGGTTACTCATCACAAGAAAGCCAAAGAAGAGCAAGCCAAACTAGAGAAGGCCGAAGAAGACCACAAGATGATTTAGGAGGTCTTAAGCTCAAAATTCCATCTTTTCATGGAAGAAACGACCCTGATGCCTATCTTGAATGGGAGAAAAAGATAGAGCTTGTCTTTGATTGTCAGCATTACTCCGAACATAACAAGGTAAGAGTTGCTGCCACCGAATTCTATGATTATGCTATTAATTGGTGGGATCAATTGGTGACAAGTAGGAGAAGGAATGGAGAACTACCCGTAGAGACTTGGATTGAACTCAAGAAGATCATGAGGAAAAGATTTGTTCCTACTCACTACCTTAGAGATCTTCATCAAAAGCGGAGACGACTCACACAAGGAACTCGTAGTGTGGAGGATTATTATCAAGATATGGAGACCTTGATGATTATAGCAGATATCAATGAGGATAGAGAGGCTACAATGGCACGTTTTCTTGGAGGATTAAGCCGAGAGATCCAGGACAAGCTTGAGCTAGAACATTATGTGGAACTAGAGGATATGCTTGATAGTGAAGTTTTCTAGCTCTAGCTCACAACCCAATAACCAATGGTTCTATGGGGACTTACGTCTCAGAGCGAGCACAAGCTAGAAAACTCAACTCAAGAGTTATGTGTTTACTCAGGTTCAATTCCCTAATGTACTATCATGTCATTGCAGCACAGAAAGGTATCAATCCAAATGGGTGAGCTATTGACCAGAAAGGATACAATCAGATTTTATTAAGTCAAGCCAAACAATAATAGTTTAGTAACTATCAACCTAAGTGAACAAAAGTAAAAAGCAACAGAAGCTAAAGCAAATAAGCAGGAGTAACCAAAATAACAGTAGTAGCAGAGACTAACAAGAACTAAAGCAGGTGAACAAGCAGTAAGTGATCAAATGCAAATACTCAATAGATCAAAAGATATCTGGATTACAAAATCTGGATGTTCTTGGTGACTACAGAGAAAAACCCTAAGGGGAAAACGTAATGTCCTTTGAGTAATGATAAGAGGGATATTTATAGCCTCAGTTCAAAACCCTAATACATAAACAGACAAAAATCTCTAAAGGTGGCCGCTTTGGCTCGGACTCGGTTTGCAAATCGAGCTGGAAAAATTTCTGAATATGGTTGCTTTGGTTCGGACTCGGTTTGCAAACCGAGCTTGGACCATCCTCTCTTCTTCTCTTCTAAACGTTTCCATTCTTCTAGCTTAATCCCAACATTCACCCCCTACTCTATTCTTGACCTCAACAACTCCTTCAGCACCTGATAACAACTCGAAATGCAAGAATGCATGCAATGCTAATGCAACAACCTACTAAACATGCAAAGTGGCCATAAAACACTATGAATTGTATGAATAGAGGATGAAACAATGCCAAAATAGTGAGTAATGAATGCGTAAAACATGTAAAATATAGACATATCAATGCTTCACAAAGATATTCTAGTTGAACAACAGCTCAAGAGGAGGGGAACTACACGACCATCTTATGGAGTTTCCAAACAAACCCATGAATCTTCTTCTACCCGGCCTAATTACCAAGACAAAGGTAAGTCAATCTCAACTCAAAATAATGATTTTAAGACTAACCTCCCTATTAATGAGTCTAAAGGAAAAGCTGAGACAAACGAATGCATCAACCACAAAACTATGATCATATTGGAGAATGGTGAATATGAAACCGAAGTGGAGGATTTGGTTTCTGATTCTCAACCTTCTGAAGGAGAAGAGCATGTGCAAAACCCTGTCAATGGAGAACTGCTAGTGACAAGGCGTTCTTTGAGCATTCAACCTAAACCAGAGGAGCAAGAGCAAAGAGAAAATCTGTTTCATACTCGTTGCCACATCGAAGGAAAGGTATGTAGTTTGATCATCGATGGTGGTAGTTGTACTAACGTTGCTAGTGAAACCTTGCTCAGGAAGTTAGGTCTTGTTGCAAGAAAACACCCATGACCTTATAAGCTTCAATGGCTCAATGAAGAAGGAGAAATAAAGGTTAGCCACCAGGTGATGATTCCCATTGCCATTGGGAAGTATGAGGACAAAATTCTCTTTGACATATGGCTACACCAACCGTTATTCCTTTGAACACCAAGGCAAGAAGATCACTTTAGCTCCATTATCACCTCAAAAAAGTACACAAGGACTAGGTGTCGCTGAAACAGAAGGAGGATCAAGCTAAGAAAACCGAGAAAGGAACTAGTTCAACGCCAGCAAAAGAACAAGATTCCAAACCAGCTAAGCATTCAAACTTCTTTATAAAACCAAGCAGTGTTAAGAAAGCTCTTTACTCTCATCAGTCATTACTTCTCTTTGTTTTTAAAGAAGTACTAACGAACTTGTCTAACCACACACCGGCCATGCCGAGTGAACTCAAGTACCTTTTGCAGGATTACAGTGATGTGTTCCTAGAGGATAAGTCCACAGGATTGCCACCACTACCTGGGATAGAGCACCAAATTGACTTGGTTCCTGGAGCTTCATTGCCAAATCGTCCAGCATACAGAACCAATCCAGTTGAGACAAAGGAGTTGCAAAGGCAAGTGAATGAGCTGATGGAGAAGGGATATATCCGTGAGAGCTTGAGCCCGTGCACTGTGCCAGTTTTGCTAGTACCTAAGAAAGATGGATCGTGGCGCATGTGTGTAGACTGTCGTGCCATTAACAACATCATGGTAAAGTATAGACACCCTATTCTAAGACTTGATGACATGCTTGATGAACTTTATGGGTCTGTAATCTTTTCTAAGATAAACTTGAAAAGCGGATATCATCAGATTAGGATGAAGGAGGGTGACGAATGGAAAACAGCCTTTAAAACTAAACATGGGTTGTACGAGTGGTTAGTAATGCAATTTGGCTTAACCAATGCACCTAGTACATTTATGAGGTTGATGAATCATGTGTTAAGAGCTTACATAGGATTGTTTGTAGTTGTCTATTTTGATGACATCTTGATCTACAGCAAAAGCCTTAGTGAGCATGTTGAACATTTGAAAACGGTTCTTGAAGTACTTAGAAAGGAAAAGCTCTATGCTAACCTGAAGAAATGAACCTTTGGAATAGATAACCTTGTGTTTTTAGGTTTTGTTGTAAGTGCATATGGCATAAGAGTTGATGAGGAGAAGGTGAAGGCTATCAAAGATTGGCCGAGTCCAAAGACAGTGGGAGAAGTTCGGAGTTTCTATGGGTTAGCCGGTTTCTACAGAAGGTTTGTCAAGGACTTCAGCACTATAGCAGCCCCTCTAACTGAAATAATCAAGAAAACCGTGGGTTTCAAATGGGAACAAGAACAGGAGGATGCGTTCCAAGCCTTAAAAGGGAAGTTAACTCATGCACCCTTACTTCTTCTTCCAGACTTTCTTAAAACTTTTGAGATAGAGTGCGATGCCTCAGGAGTTTGAATTGGTGATGTTCTCATGCAGGAAAAAAGACCAGTCACGTTCTTCAGTGAGAAGTTGGGAGGAGCAACACTCAACTATCCAACTTACGATAAAGAGCTCTATGCTTTGGTGAGAGCACTTCAGACTTGGCAGCACTATCTTTGGCCTAGAGAGTTCGTCATTCATACCGACCATGAATCTCTCAAACACTTGAAAGGTCAGCAAAAGCTTAATAAGAGACATGCAAGGTGGGTTGAATTCATTGAAACCTTTCCTTATGTGATCAAATATAAGCAAGGTAAAGATAATGTAGTCGCTGATGCATTGTCTAGAAGGTATGCTCTTATTTCAGTTTTGGATTCAAAGTTGCTTGGGTTTGACATGATTAAAGAACTCTATCAAACTGATTCTGATTTCAAGGAAACTTATGCAGCTTGTGCTAAACAAACTAGTGGAAAGTACTATAAGCATGAAGGATTTCTTTTTCTTGATAATAGACTTTGTGTGCCTAATTGTTCTTTGAAAGACTTGTTGGTCAGGGAAGCTCATGGAGGAGGCTTGATGGGACATTTTTGCATAGCAAAAACTCTTACGGTGATGCAGGAACATTTGCATTGGCCACACATGAAAAGGGAGGTTGAAAGAATATGTGGAAGGTGTGTCACTTGCAAGAAAGCTAAGTCAAAGGTGCAGACTCATGGCTTGTACATGCCATTGCCAATTCCTAACCACCCTTGGACTGATATTTCCATGGATTTTGTACTTGGTCTCCCAAGAACCAAGTCAGGTAAGGATTCCATCTTTGTAGTGGTTGATAGATTCACTAAGATGGCTTACTTCATTGCCTGTAACAAAACTGATGATGCATCACATATTGCGGATCTGTTCTTCAAAGAAGTAGTTAGAATGCATTCCATGCCTAGATCTATTGTTTCTGATAGAGATGCTAAGTTTCTTAGTTATTTCTGGAAAACACTCTGGACTAAGCTAGGTACTAAACTCTTGTTTTCTACTACTTGTCATCCACAATCTGATGGTCAAACAGAAGTAGTCAATAGGACTTTGGGAACTTTGCTAAGATCTTTGATTAAGAGAAATCTCAGAACTTGGGAAGAATGTCTACTTCATGTAGAATTTGCATACATTCATGCTACACATTCAGCTACTAGATTTTCACCATTTGAACTTGTTTATGGTTTTCAACCCTTATCTCCAGTGGATTTGATGTCTTTGCCCTTGAGTGAAAGGATAAGTACAGATGGAAAGAAAAAAGCTGAAATGGTGAAGCAGATGCATGAAAAAGCTCGGAAAAACATTGAAGCAAGAACAAAACATTATGAGAAGCATGCAAACAAAGGTCGAACTAAGTTGGTTTTCAAAAAAGGTGATCTTGTCTGGATACATTTGAGGAAAGAAAGGTTTCCAACAGAGAGGAAGTCTAAGCTAATGGCAAGAATCGATGGTCCTTTCCGAATCATCAGGAGAATCAACGACAATGCTTATCAACTTGATCTCCAAGGTAAGTACAAAGTATCTTCAAGCTTTAACGTGACTGATCTTATTCCTTTTGTGGCAGATGAACTAGATTTGAGGACAAATCCTTTTCAAGAGGAGGGGAATGATATGATCATGGATGAGCTTGAACCAGAGCATGTACCTGAGCTTAAAGCTGTGGACGAGCATGAACCTGAGGAAGCATTGCAAGTACCAGCTGGAGCTATGACGAGGTCTCGATTCAAGAAATTCTCTAAGCCACTAAGTTCTATACTTAGTTCAGCTTCTAATCAAGTGGACTTATTAAAGGAAGGAGTAAAACACACTACTTTGGTGTTGTTGCAAGTTCAAGACGTTAGAGAGGCTTTAGAAACAACTATCTAAGCCATTCTGGAAAACAAGTTACAAGTCTGCTTTGCAATTTAGAAGTCTGCCGAACAAAGTTAGAAGTCTGCTGAACAAATTCTCAAATCTGCCAAATAACTCACAGTCTTATATGTACGATTGCGAGTCTCCTATGAACGACTGACAATTCCCTAAGTACGACTAAGAAGGAAAAATGCCAAATGGAAGTTGCAGAGTCAAATATGAAGCTGAAGAGTCATTCAACACTAGTTAATTCAGTCTTCATGTAGTTTTTCGTATTTCATTGTTTTTAGTTAAGTCTTTACCACAATTTCTTCTATTTAAGCTAAACTCTTGTAGAAGAATCAATAACAACTTTTTTTTTTATCAAATTTAAGAGTGATTCTCTTCTTGTTTATCTTGGACAAAACTGGTTACTTGTGTGTAATATCCAGAAACCAAACTCGATCCTCAGGTGCGTCATATCCTGAAGATCAACCGGAATATCAAGAGTCTTCCGTAACTCTTGTGTGACCACTCAATTCACATCACCTTAGCCTTGGTTAGTAACCTTGGTTGAAGGCATATCCAATTTGAAATCCACCTTAAGAGATCATGATCTAGTGGGATCATATCACTAGTCATGATAACAAGAGAAGGGGGAAAACAAGGGGAGCGTCCTAGTTGGATTCAAATTTCAAATTCGAAATTCAAAATTCAAATTTTGGAGGGAACATGGTAAACTCGATGTGTGAGCTCGAGTTGGCTCATCGAGCTCGCGTCATTAGGTTAAAAACTTATCGAGCTTGATGTGCCATCGAGCTTGCACGTCGAGCCTACACCCGTCACTTGCACTTCTTATGTTTTTGATCGTTTCTTGCTCAAACACCTTCCTTGAGGCTAGACCTCCTGAAATACTAAAAAAATATATAAAAAAATCCAAAATCTTGAAGCTTTATGTACAAAGAAAGATAGTCATGAGACTTCCTTCCAACTGAGCTTGTTTTAAGTCTTTAAGCTTGACTCTACCTCCCCATTAAGCCTTAGACAATTCACAAAGAGGAATTGAGGTCCCCTCTGGAATGATATGATATTCCATGTAGGGTTTGAGTCTCTGCCCATTCACAGTGAATTCCGATCCCTCTTTACTGATCAGGGTGATGGCTCCATAAGGTAGAACTTCCTTGATGCCAAAAGGTCCTGACCATCTTGACTTGACCCTTCCTGGGAAGAGGTTGAGCCTTCAGTTGAAAAGGAGCATTTGATCACCAGCTTTGAACTCCTTAGGTAGAATCTTTTTATCATGGAAAGCTTTTGTCCTTTCTCTTTTGGAGACTCCTACTATCCTTGCAAGGATATCCTTTATTTGTTTGTTGGAGACCTCCACTTGGCCACTGGTCTGAGGGTGATAAGGTGTGGCTACCTTGTGCTTCACTCCATGCTTCCTCAGCAGGTTTTCGAACAGCTTGTTGATGAAGTGAGATCCTTCATCACTTATGACTACCCTTGGAACGCCAAATCTAGGGAAGATGATGCTCTTGAACATCTTCAGTACAACCTTAGCTTCATTGGTTGGACAAGCAATGGCCTCAACCCACTTGGAGACATAGTCTACAACCACCAGTATGTAGCTGTTTCCAAAAGTTGGTGGGTTGGAAAACCTCATGAAATCGATCCCCCGGACATCAAACACTTCAACCTCCAATATTCCTTCTACTTATATTCCTCATTTTTTGGCAGGGATCACACTTGGAGATGAAGTTCTGAGCATCCTTGAACATGGTAGGCCACCACAATCCTGCTTGAAGTATCTTCTGAACAGTCTTGAATGTAGCAAAGTGACCTCCATAAGTAGACCCATGACAATGCTCCAGAACTCTCTTTACTTCTTCTTCAGCTATGCATCTCCTGAATAGACCATCTGAACCCTTCTTGTAGAGGTATGGTTCATCCCAATAGCAGTGGTTTACATCTCTGAAGAATTTCTTTCTCTTGTAGGCATCCAGGTTTTTCGGGATTTCTCCACATATTTGGTAGTTAACCAAATCAGCATACCAAGGCAACTTTTCTTCTTTCAGTGCTTTAGCTTCATCGAGCTTACCCTTGGTATCTTGAGAACCATGAGTTGTTCTTCAAACATGGAGTCGTCTATTGGGATTTCATCTTCTATCCTCATTCTTGACAGGTGATCAGCCACCCCATTCTCAATGCCCTTCTTATCCACAATTTCCATGTCAAATTATTGAAGT
Source organism: Turritis glabra (assembly GCA_900406565.1). Classification (NCBI taxonomy): domain Eukaryota; kingdom Viridiplantae; phylum Streptophyta; class Magnoliopsida; order Brassicales; family Brassicaceae; genus Turritis; species Turritis glabra. Next base: position 151,342 of record OVBN01000237.1, read on the forward strand.
AGGAGGATCCATCTTAGCAATCTTGGTTTGGTGTCTTTCTTTACATAAATGTGCCTCAAGGCCGCATGATCTGTGTAGACAATAACCTTGGAACCAACTAGGTAACTGATGAACTTCTCAACAGCAAATACCACTCCTTACAGCTCCTTCTCTGTAGTTGCATATCTCCCTTGTGCTTCATCTAATGTCTTGCTAGCATAGTAGATGACATACATCTTCTTGTCAATCCTTTGCCCCAAAACAGCTCCCACTGCACAATAAGATGCATCGTACATAATCTCGAATGGGTAGTCCCAGTTAGCAGCTTGGACTATTGGAGCTGATATCAAACCTCCCTTGATCAGTTGGAAAGCCTCCAAGTATTCAGAATCAAAGTTGAACTCTGTCTCCTTGCAGAGTAGCCTTGTGAGTGGTCTGGCAACCTTAGAGAAATCCTTGATAAACAGCCTGTAGAAACTAGCATGCCTAAGAAAACTTCTGATGTCCTTGACAGTCTTTGGCGGTTGCAGCTGCATCATCACATCAACCTTAACCTTGTCTACCTCTATGCCATTCTCAGAAACCTTGTGCCCCAAAACAATCCCTTCTCTAACCTTGAAGTGACATTTCTCCTAGTTCAGAACCAGATTTGTTTCTTCACATCTAGTGAGTATCCTGCACAAGTTCAACAAACAGGAGGAGAAAGAGGACCGTACACAAGAAAAATCATCCATGAATACCTCCACCATCTCCCCTATCAAATCTGAAAAAATAAAGGTCATGTATCTCTGAAAAGTGGAAGGTGCATTACAAAGACCGAAAGGCATTCTCCTATATGCAAATGTTCCATAAGGACAGGTGAATGTGATTTTTTCTTTATCATTAGGATGTATAGGGATTTGAAAGAATCCACTATACTCATCTAGAAAAGAGTAATAAGGATGATTCGCTAGCCTTTCCAACATTTGATTAATGAATGGCAATGGTGTTAGAATAAGAAGCTTAAGGTTTCGAGAATAGGACAAAGAGAATGCGAAATGAGTTTAGGTGAGTGAGGATGAGTGAGATTGAGAACGAGTGAGAGAGAGTGTGCGAGATGAGAATCGAGTTTTGGTGAGAAAGAGATTTGTCTGTTCTTACTTCATTTAGTGAGTTACTTACAATCTAATTATAGACATACAAAGAGAATAAAGAATTTTCTAAAGGAATATCCTATCTACAAGATATTTCAAAGAGCCACTTGCAAGGAGAAAGCGACATGACCTCAACGTTCATCTCTCCTTAGCGCCACACGTGATTTCTTGTTCATTTGAACTCCAACGGTTAGAATCGATCTTTCTAGATCCCTTGCGCTTCTTGATGGGCCTAAACAATGTATTTGGGTGGCGAGAAACTTGTTTGGGTCGAGTTGAGTTTGTTCTGTACGGACAGCCCATTTCTGACTCGTACGGCGGGTCGTTTATCCGGTCGTTCACGGTCGATGCTTCCGAATGGTGTCTAAGAGTTGTGTCGACCCGAACACTTCTTTTCTTCATTCTACTCGACTCGAATGGTTCCTTTCGTCATTTGGTTCGACACTCCCCCTCAGGTCTAACCGTAGTACATCGAAGGTTAGACTTGGATTGAAATTTAACCACATCATTAAAAAAAACCTTAGTGTAGAAAACCCGGTTGGGACAAAACGACACTTAAGGGAAAAAGAGTGTGGGATATTTGACTAAGAGGATTATGGATGAGTGAGATCAACAAGCCCGAGCTTATGATGTATATACTCACATACTTTGGTGCTTGCTCCTTTGGTGAATATATCGGCCAATTGTTCTTCACTCTCGATGTAGTATGGTAAGATCACTCCGAGTTAAACTTGCTCTCTTACTTTGTGGCAGTCCACTTCGATGTGTTTTGTTCTTTCATGGAACACCGAGTTCGATGCAATGTGAATGGCGGCTTGATTATCACAATGCATAGTGATCGGATTTAGTGTTTCAATGCCGAAGTCTTTGAGTAGAGCCTTCAGCCATATTAGTTCGGTTGTGAGCTTCCTCATGGCTCTATATTCAGCTTCGGGGGATGAGAGGGAGACCACCTTTTGCTTTTTTCTTTTCTAAGTGACTAGGTTGCCACCAATGAATGTGCAATAGCCGGTTGTTGATCTCCGATCTTGTTTGTCTCCGGCATAGTCCGCATCACAATATCCCACTATCTCCATGTTTTTATTGCATCCCATCCAAATGCCTTGACCCGGAGCTCTTTTGAGATACTTGAGTATGCGATTCACCATGTTCCAATGGTGTAGAGTGGGACCTTGCATTTGTTGGCTCACTATATTCACGGCAAAACAAATATCAGGCCGAGTAATTGTTAAATGGATGAGCTTACCAACAAGTCTTCTAAATCGTGTAGGGTCTTCAAATGGCTTGTCATCAAGCTCCCCCTTTCGTCTAGCCTTGTAGTCATCTTCTAGTGAAGTTTTGGCCGGCTTTTCTCCAAGCTTACCTACTTCACTAAGAAGGTCAAGTGTATACTTCTTTTGAGATAAGAAGAGACCTTCCTTTGATCTACAAAATTCTATCCCAAGGAAGTATTTTAATTCACCAAGGTCTTTAATATCGAATACACTCTTAAAATGATATGTGGAATGATGGTATCCAGGTATATGACTCATTATCCAAGGAGAATTTCACACTTAAGGCTATACTATTGTGGACCATCAGCGACTATCCAGGTTTGGGGGCCTTGTCTGGTTGTAAAGTAAAAAGGAAACAAGCATGTAATGTATGTGGGAAGGATACACCTCATACGTGGTTGAAATACAGTCGTAAGTACGTCTATTTGGGAAATAGGAAACGACTCAGGCCTGGTCATCCTTACAGATGCCGAAGAGCTTGGTTTGACAACACTGTGGAGGAAGGGACAGCTAATAGAATTCAAACAGGTGCTGAAATATTTGAGCTGCTTAAGGATTTTAAGAATGATTTTGGTAAACCTTTGGATAAGAAAAGCAAAAGGAAAAGATCAGGTTTGTGTGAAGATGAGGAGCTTACCGACAATGAAGAGCATGGAGAAGACTCTGACCAATGGAGGTGGAAGAAACGTTCTATTCTATTTGACTTACCTTACTGGAAGGTTAGTAGTCTGCGAAAATAAGTTTGTTTAAAGAAAGTTAAAAATGTTTATCATTTTCTAACCATTTCTTCTTTTTTGTTTGTTGAGTTAGATTATGCCGGTGCGTCATAACATCGACGTAATGCATGTGGAAAAGAATGTGTCTGATGCCATTCTTTCCCTTCTGATGCACAATGCTAAGTCAAAAGACGGTGTGAAAGCACGACAAGATTTGGAGGACATAGGGATTCGAAGAAACTTACACACTCAGCTACGTGGAAAGAAAACGTACTTACCTCCAGCTGCTTATTGGCTGACGAAGGACGAGAAGAAGAGATTTTGCAAGAGATTATCTGAGTACAGAGGATCAGATGGCTACTGTGCTAACATTGCAAACTGTGTCTCACTTGATCCTCCTATGATTGGTGGTCTAAAGTCTCATGATCATCATGTTCTTATGCAGAACTTGTTACCAGTTGCATTGAGAGGGTTGCTGCCAAGTGGACCTAGGACTACAGTTAGTAGATTATGCAACTTCTTTAGTAGACTATGTCAGCGCGTAATTTAATTTCTTGAATCCCTACCTTGTCATTCCCGGAGATGATAATATCATCTACATAAACGAGAATGACTACAATACCTTCTTGGCTTGGTGAGTGAAAAGAGTGTTGTCCGCCTCGGACTTCTGATATATCATGGTTTTTACGGTTTTTAACCATGATATAAATCCTGTTTTTAGAGTTTTTTTGGTGTTTTTGTGTCTCTATCGAGTCAATGTAGGTTCAGGTACGTTTTGGACTCATTGGATGCATATTGGGATGATTGGAAGCATTTGGCATTCTGTAGCTGAAAAGAGCAAGTTAGAGATCATGATGGATGTTGGTGTCGATCGACACTGCCTCCTAGTGTCGCTCGACACCGGTCGCCACTACTTGTTGCACACGAGTTTTTAAAGACTTTTAAAGAATTGCAGAATGACCCAGAAGATTTCCCTAATTGCAAGACAGGTCCCTGACGTATTTTGGAGTATAAATAGTTGTTTTTAGAGTTTTAGAACGGATCTTATCCTTTACTTTGGCAATTGGATTTTGAAAGCTTGTTGGGAGAAACAGATCAGAACTCATTGTAGAGAGAAGATTTCGAACTCCTTTTATTTCTATTCTAATGCAATTTATTCAGATTATGATTTGTGTTACATTGATTATGTCTGAGTAATTCACCGGTTAGATTTAGGGTTTTTCTAGGGATAGGATGAATTGTTGAATTGGATTTGCTCTGTTAGGGTTATCATATGGTTCTTCATTTAAGTTGAGATTAATGCTAGTTCTAGACTGATCACCTGGAATTTAGATCATAGGATAATTAGTAGGCACGAAAGTGTTATTTGTTTCCTGAATTAAACCTTGATGAGCAAAATACCTATCTGCAAAGACATTTGATTTAGGGATTTTGTGAACATATCGAACTTGGATTTAATGCATGTTTTGATTTGTTGAATTTGCAAAGAAATTTGGAATTCACTGTTATAGACATAGTTAGTCTCTGCAACGAAAGTTGATTGATTTGAATTTAGTGTTTGAGTTCAAGAACGGTTCTTAGTAACCCTGTAGTGCATATCTGCTTAACAATTCTGAATTCCTGAAGAATGTCCCTAAGTCTAGCTTTTCCATATCTCTAAACCACAACATTACTTTTAATTGCTTGTTTTACATTTTGTCATTCATTATTTAGCTAAAACCCAAACTTCTAATCCATTGTGTGATCAACAGTCTCTGTGGATTCGACCCCTAAGTATTGCATCGATCTCTTAATTTGAGAGAGTAAACTCTAGGGATAATTTGAGCATATCAAATTTA
>OVBN01000238.1:0-17181 GCA_900406565.1 Turritis glabra
AACTTCTCTTTCGCCCACAAAGCTTTGATTTGAATCAATAAAACGCTTAGTTAGAGTTTTTGGAGTCAAATTTGGCATGATCCCTTGTATATGATTGAGTATAAGAAGTAGACATGCAACCGGATTCCGAAAGCTAAAGTCATGTAGGTTTGTGTAGAAGTTCCAAAAAGAGCTTCTAAAACTTCTCCTTCACTCACAAAGCTTTGCTTTGAATCAATAAAACGCTTAGTTATAGAGTCTTTGGAGTCAAATTTGACATGATCCCTTGTATATGATTGAGTATAAGCACTAGATATGCAACCGGATTCCGAAACCTAAAGTCAAGTAGGTTTGTGTTGACATTCCAGAAAACGTTTCAAGAACTTCTCATTTACAAACAAAGCTTTGCTTTGAAACCATAAAACTCTAAGCTAGAGTCTTTCGAGTGAGATTTGACATGATCATTTGTATATGATTGAGTATAAGAACTAGATATGTAACCGTATTTCGTAAGTTAAAGTCGTGTAGGTTTGTGTAGAAATTCCAACAAAAAGCTTCTCGAACTTCTCGCTTACAAAAAATGTTTTGCCTTGAATGAATAACACACTTAGTTAGAGTCTTTGTAGTCAAATTTTACATGATCCCTTATGTATGATTGAGTATAAGAATTAGACATGCAACTACATTCCGCAAGATAAACTAGTGTAGGTTTGTGTAGAATTTCCAAAAAAACGCTTCTAGAACTTCTCTTTCGCCCACAAAGCTTTGATTTGAATCAATAAAACGCTTAGTTAGAGTTTTTGGAGTCAAATTTGGCATGATCCCTTGTATATGATTGATTAGAAGAACTAGACATGCAACCGGATTCCGAAAGTTAAATTCATGTAGGTTTGTGTAGAAGTTCTAAAAAGAGCTTCTAAAACTTCTCCTTCACTCACAAAGTTTTGCTTTGCATCAATAAAACGCTTAGTTATAGAGTCTTTGGAGTCAAATTTGACATGATCCCTTGTATATGATTGAGTATAAGCACTAGACATGCAACCGAATTCCGAAAGCTAAAGTCATGTAGGTTTGTGTTGAAGTTTCAGAAAACAGTTCAAGAACTTCTCATTCACAAACAAAGCTTTGCTTTGATTCCACAATGAATCCACAAAATCTAAGCTAGAGTTTTTATAATCAAATTTGACATGATCATTTGTATATGATTGAGTATAAGAACTTGACATGCAACCAGATTTCGTAAGTTAAAGTCATGTAGGTTTGTGTAGAAGTTCCAAAAAAAGCTTCTCGAACTTCTCTTTTACAAACAAAGTTTTGCCTTGAATCAATAAAACGCTTAGATAAAGTCTTTGGAGTCAAATTTGACATGATCCTTGTGTATGATTGAGTATAAGAACTAGACATGCAACTACATTCCGCAAGATAAACTCGTGTAGGATTGTGTAGAATTTCCAAAAAATGCTTCTAGACCTTCTCTTTCACCCACAAAACTTTGTTTTGAATATATAAAACACTTAGTTAGAGTCTTTGGAGTCAAATTGGACAAGATCCCTAGTATATGATTGAGTATAAGAACTAGACATGCAACCAAATACTGAAAGCTAAAGTCATGTATTTTTGTATGGACGCTCAAGAAAACGCTTCAAGAACTTCTCCGGATATGATTGAGTATAAGACCTAGACATGCAACCGGATTTCGCAAGTTAAAGTCGTGTAGGTTTGTGTAGAAGTTCCAAAAAAAAGCTTCTCGAACTTCTCCTTCACACACAAAGCTTTGCTTTGAATCAATAAAATGTTGAGCTAGAGTCTTTGGAGTCAAATTTTACATGATCCCATGTGTATGAATGAGTATAAATACTACACATGCAACCAGATTCCAAATGCTAAAGTCGTGTAGGTTTATGTAGAAGTTCCAAAAAATGCTTCAAGAACTACTCCTTCACCTAGGCAAAGTTTTGATTTTACCGACGATTCATGCCCAGATCGAGTTTTTTCTCGGACTCTCACGTCCGGATGAGATTTTTCTCGGAGATTCCCAAGCCCGGTTTCGATTTTACCGTCGATTCACGTCCGGATCGAGTTTTTCTCGGACTTTCGAACTGCCGGTTTCAATTTTACCGACGATTCACGTCCGTTAAAGTCGTGTAGGTTTGTCTAGAACTTCCAAAAAAAAACTTCTCGAACTTCTCCTTTACAAACAAAGTTTTGTCTTGAACCAATAAAACGTTTAGTTAGAGTCTTTGGAGTCAAATTTGACATGATCCCTTGTATATGATTAAGTATAAGAACTAGACATGCAACTGGATTCCAAAAGTTAAAGTCATGTATTTTTGTTTTGACACTCAAGAAAACGCTTCAAGACTTCTCCTTCACAAAAAAAAAATTTGCTTTGAATCAATAAAACGGTGAGCTAAGAGTTTTGGAGTCAAATTTGACATGATCCCTTGTGTATGATTAAGTAAAAGAACTAGACATGCAACCAGATTCCAAAAGCTAAAGTCGTGTAGGTTTGTGTAGAAGTTCCAAAAACTGCTTCAAGAACTTCTCCTTCACCTACAAAGCTTAGCTTTAAATCAATAAAACGCTTAGTTAGGATCTTTGGAGTCAAATGTGATATGATCCCTTGTATATGATTTAGTATAAGAACTAGACATGCAACCGGATTCCAAAAGCTAAAGTCATGTAGGTTTGTGTAGAAGTTCAAAAAGAGCTTCTAAAAACTTCTCCTTCACTCACAAAGCTTTGCTTTGAATCAATAAAACGCTTAGTTTATATAGTTTTTGGAGTCAAATTTGACATGATCCTTGTATATGATTGAGTTTAGGCACTAGACATGCAGCCGAATTTCGAAGCTAAAGTCATGTAGGATTGTGTTGACGTTCCAGAAAACGGTTAAAGAACTTCCTCATTCACAAACAAAGCTTTTGCTTTGGATTCACAAAATCAAAGCTAGAGTTTTTGGAGTCAAATTTGACATGATCATTTGTATATGATTGTGTATAAGAACTAGACATGCAAACCCGGATTTTGTAAGTTAAGTCGTGTAGGTTTGTGTAAAAGTTTCCAAAAAAAGCTTCTCGAACTTCTCTTTTTACAAACAAGGTTTTGCCTTAAATCAATAAAACGCTTAGTTAGAGTCTTTGGAATCAAATTTGACATGATCCCTTGTATATGATTAATTATAAGAACTAGACAATGCAAACTAAATTCCAAAACCTAAAGTCATGTATTTTTGTGTTCACGCTCAAGAAAACGCTTCAAGAACTTCTCCTTCACAAAACTTTTTTTGCTTTGAATCAATAAAACGGTGAGCTAGGGTCTTGGAGTCAAATTTGACATGATCCCTTGTGTATGATTAAGTAAAAAACTAGACATGCAACCATATTCCAAAAGCTTAAGTCGTGTAGGTTTGTGTAGAAGTTCCAAAAAACTGCTTCAAAACTTCTCCTTCACCTACAAAGCTTAGCTTTAAATCAATAAAACGCTTAGTTAGGATCTTTGGAGTCAAATGTGATATGATCCCTTGTATATGATTGAGTATAAGAACTAGACATGCAACCGGATTCCAAAAGCTAAAGTCATGTAGGTTTGTGTAGAAGTTCCAAAAAGAGCTTCTAAAACTTCTCCTTCACTCACAAAGCTTTGCTTTGAATCAATAAAACGCTTAGTTATAGAGTCTTTGGAGTCAAATTTGACATGTCCCTTGTATATGATTGAGTTTAAGAACTAGACATCCGAATTCCGAAAGCTAAAGTCATGTAGGTTTGTGTTGACGTTCCAGAAAACGGTTCAAGAACTTCTCATTCACAAACAAAGCTTTGCTTTGATTCCACAAAATCTAAGCTAGAGTTTTGGAGTCAAATTTACATGATCATTTGTATATGATTGAGTATAAGAACTAGACATGCAACCGGATTTCGTAAGTAAAGTCGTGTAGGTTTGTGTAAAGTTCCAAAAAAAGCTTCTCGAACTTCTCCTTTAAAAACAAAGTTTTGCCTTGAATCAATAAAGCGCTTAGTTAGAGTCTTTGGAGTCAAATTTGACGTGATCCCTTATATATGATTAAGATACTAGACATGCAACTGGATTCCAAAAGCTAAAGTCATTATTTTGTGTTGACGCTCAAGAAAACGCTTCAAGAACTTCTCCTTCACACAAACTTTGCTTTGAATCAATAAAACGGTGAGCTAGGGTCTTTGGAGTCAAATTTGACATGATCCCTTGTGGTATGATTAAGTAAAGAACTAGACATGCAACCAGATTCCGAAAGCTAAAGTCGTGTAGGTTTGTGTAGAAGTTCCAAAAAATGCTTCAAAACTTCTCCTTCACCTACAAAGCTTAGCTTTAAATTATCAAAAACGCTTAGTTAGGGTCTTTGGAGTCAAATGTGATATGATCCCTTGTATATGATTGAGTATAAGAACTAGACATGCAACCGGATTCCGAAAGCTAAAGTCATGTAGGTTTGTGTAGAAGTTCCAAAAAGAGCTTCTAAAACTTCTCCTTCAGTCACAAAGCTTTGCTTTGAATCAATAAAACTCTTAGTTATGGAGTCTTTGGAGTCAAATTTGATAGGATCCCTTGTATATGAATTGAGTATAAGCACTAGACATGCAACCAGATTCCGAAAGCTAAAGTCATGTAGGTTTGTGTTAACTTTCCAGAAAACGGTTCAAGAACTTCTCATTCACAAACAAGCTTTGCTTTGAATCCACAAAATCTAAGTTAGAGTTTTTGGAATCGAATTTGACATGATCATTTGTATATGATTGAGTATATGAACTAGACATGCAACCGGATTTCGTAAGTTAAAGTCGTGTATGTTTGTGTAGAAGTTCTAAAAAAATGCTTCTCGAACTTCTTCTTCACAAACAAAGCTTTGCTTTGAATCAATAAAACGGTGTGCTAGAGTCTTTGGAGTCAAATTTGACATGATCCCATGTGCTATGATTGAGTATAAAAACTACACATGCAAACCAGATTGCGACAACTAAAGTCGTGTAGGTTTGTGTAGATGTTCCAAAAAATACTTCAAGAACTTCTCCTTCACCTACATGGCAGATTTCGATTTTACCAACGTTTCACGTCCGGATCGAGTTTTTTTCTCGGACTTTCACGACCGGATGAGATTTTTCTCGGACATTCGCACGCCCGCTTTCGATTTTTACCAACGATTCACGTCCGGATCGAGTTTTCCTCGGACATTCGAACAGCCGGTTTTAATTTTACCGACGATTCACGTTCGTTAAAGTCGTGTAGGTTTGTATAGAAGTTCCAAGAAAAAGCTTCTCGAACTTCTCTTTTACAAACGAAGTTTTTGCCTTGAATCAATAAAACGCTTAGTTAGAGTCTTTGGAGTCAAATTTGACATGATCCCTTGTATATATGATTAATTATAAGAACTAGACATGCAACTGGATTCCAAAAGCTAAAGTCATGTATTTTTGTGTTGACGCTCAAGAAAACGCTTCAAGAACTTCTCCTTCACAAACAAAATTTGCTTTGATTTAATAAAACGGTGAGCGAGGGTCTTTGGAGTCAAATTTGACATGATCCGTTGTGTATGATTAAGTAAAAGAACTAGACATGCAACCAGATTCCGACAGCTAAAGTCGTGTAGGTTTGTGTAGAAGTTCCAAAAAACTGCTTCAAGAACTTCTCCTTCACCTACAAAGCTTAGCTTTAAATCAATAAAACGCTTAGTTAGGGTCTTTGGAGTCAAATGTGATATGATCCCTTGTATATGGTTGAGTATAAGAACTAGACATGCAACCAGATTCCAAAAGCTAAAGTCATGTAGGTTTGTCTAGAAGTTCCAAAAAGATTTCTAAAACTTCTCTTTCACTCACAAAGCTTTGCTTTGAATCAATAAAACGCTTAGTTATAGAGTCTTTGGAGTCAAATTTGACATGATCCCTTATATATGATTAAGTATAAGAACTAGACATGGAACTGGATTCTAAAAGCTAAAGTCATCTATTTTTCTGTTGACGCTCAAGAAAACACTTCAAGAACTTCTCCTTCACAAACAAACCTTTGCTTTGAATCAATAAAACGGTGACCTAGGGTCTTTGGAGTCAAATTTGACATGATCCCTTGTGGATGATTAAGTAAAAGAACTAGACATGCAACCAGATTCCGAAAGCTAAAGTCGTGTAGGTTTGTGTAGAAGTTCCAAAAAATGCTTCAAGAACTTCTCCTTCACCTACAAAGCTTAGCTTTAATTAGTAAAACGCTTAGTTAGGGTCTTTGGAGTCAAATGTGATATGATCCCTTGTATATGATTGAGTATAAGAACTAGACATGCAACTGGATTCCGAAAGCTAAAGTCCTGTAGGTTTGTGTAGAAGTTCTAAAAAGAGCTTCTGAAACTTCTCCTTCAGTCACAAAGCTTTGCTTTGAATCAATAAAACTCTTAGTTATGGAGTCTTTGGAGTCAAATTTGATATGATCCCTAGTATATGATTGAGTATAAGCACTAGACATGCAACCAGATTCCGAAAGCTAAAGTCATGTAGGTTTGTGTTGAATTTCCAGAAAACGGTTCAAGAACTTCTCATTCACAAACAAAGCTTTGCTTTGAATCCACAAAATCTAAGTTAAAGTTTTTGGAATCGAATTTGACATGATCATTTGTATATGATTGAGTATATGAACTAGACATGCAACCGGATTTCGTAAGTTAAAGTCGTGTATGTTTGTGTAGAAGTTCTAAAAAAAAGCTTCTCGAACTTCTTCTTCACAAACAAAGCTTTGCTTTGAATCAATAAAACGGTGTGCTAGAGTCTTTGGAGTCAAATTTGACATGATCCCATGTGCTATGATTGAGTATAAAAACTACACATGTAACCAGATTGCGACAGCTAAAGTCGTGTAGGTTTGTGTAGAAGTTCCAAAAAATACTTCAAGAACTTCTCCTTCACCTACATGGCAAGATTTCGATTTTACCAACGTTTCACGTCCGGATCGAGTTTTTTTCTCGGACTTTCACGACCGGATGAGATTTTTCTCGGACATTCGCACGCCCGCTTTCGATTTTACCAACGGTTCACGTCCGGATCGAGTTTTCCTCGGACATTCGAACAGCCGGTTTTAATTTTATCCACGATTCACGTCCGTTAAAGTCGTGTAGGTTTGTATAGAAGTTCCAAAAAAAAGCTTCTCGAACTTCTCTTTTACAAACGAAGTTTTGCCTTGAATCAATAAAACGCTTCGTTAGAGTCTTTGGAGTCAAAATTGACATGATCCCTTGTATATATGATTAATTATAAGAACTAGACATGCAACTGGATTCCAAAAGCTAAAGTCATGTATTTTTGTGTTGACGCTCAAGAAAACGCTTCAAGAACTTCTCCTTCACAAACAAAAATTTGCTTTGATTTAATAAAACGGTGAGCGAGGGTCTTTGGAGTCAAATTTGACATGATCCGTTGTGTATGATTAAGTAAAAGAACTAGACATGCAACCAGATTCTGACAGCTAAAGTCGTGTAGGTTTGTGTAGAAGTTCCAAAAAACTGCTTCAAGAACTTCTCCTTCACCTACAAAGCTTAGTTTTAAATCAATAAAACGCTTAGTTAGGGTCTTTGGAGTCAAATGTGATATGATCCCTTGTATATGGTTGAGTATAAGAACTAGACATGCAACCAGATTCCAAAAGCTAAAGTCATGTAGGTTTGTCTAGAAGTTCCAAAAAGAGCTTCTAAAACTTCTCTTTCACTCACAAAGCTTTGCTTTGAATCAATAAAACGCTTAGTTATAGAGTCTTTGGAGTCAAATTTGACATGATCCTTATATATGATTAAGTATAAGAACTAGACATGGAACTGGATTCTAAAAGCTAAAGTCATCTATTTTTCTGTTGACGCTCAAGAAAACACTTCAAGAACTTCTCCTTCACAAACAAACCTTTGCTTTGAATCAATAAAACGGTGACCTAGGGTCTTTGGAGTCAAATTTGACATGATCCCTTGTGGATGATTAAGTAAAAGAACTAGACATGCAACCAGATTCCGAAAGCTAAAGTCGTGTAGGTTTGTGTAGAAGTTCCAAAAAATGCTTCAAGAACTTCTCCTTCACCTACAAAGCTTAGCTTTAAATTAGTAAAACGCTTAGTTAGGGTCTTTGGAATCAAATGTGATATGATCCCTTGTATATGATTGAGTATAAGAACTAGACATGCAACTGGATTCCGAAAGCTAAAGTCCTGTAGGTTTGTGTAGAAGTTCTAAAAAGAGCTTCTGAAACTTCTCCTTCAGTCACAAAGCTTTGCCTTGAATCAATAAAACTCTTAGTTATGGAGTCTTTGGAGTCAAATTTGATATGATCCCTTGTATATGATTGAGTATAAGCACTAGACATGCAACCAGATTCCGAAAGCTAAAGTCATGTAGGTTTGTGTTGACTTTCCAGAAAACGGTTCAAGAACTTCTCATTCACAAACAAAGCTTTGCTTTGAATCCACAAAATCTAAGTTAGCGTTTTTGGAATCGAATTTGACATGATCATTTGTATATGATTGAGTATATGAACTAGACATGCAACCGGATTTCGTAAGTTAAAGTCGTGTATGTTTGTGTAGAAGTTCTAAAAAAAAGCTTCTCGAACTTCTTCTTCACAAACAAAGCTTTGCTTTGAATCAATAAAACGGTGTGCTAGAGTCTTTGGAGCCAAATTTGACATGATCCCATGTGCTATGATTGAGTATAAAAACTACACATGCAACCAGATTGCGACAGCTAAAGTCGTGTAGGTTTGTGTAGAAGTTCCAAAAAATACTTCAAGAACTTCTCCTTCACCTACATGGCAAGATTTCGATTTTACCAACGTTTCACGTCCGGAATCGAGTTTTTTCTCGGACTTTCACGACCGGATGAGATTTTTCTCGGACATTCGCACGCCCGCTTTCGATTTTACCAACGATTCACGTCCGGATCGGGTTTTCCTCGGACATTCGAATAGTCGGTTTTAATTTTAGCGACGATTCACGTCCGTTAAAGTCGTATAGGTTTGTATAGAAGTTCCAAAAAAAAGCTTCTCGAACTTCTCTTTTACAAACGAAGTTTTGCCTTGAATCAATAAACGCTTAGTTAGAATCTTTGGAGTCAAATTTGACATGATCCCTTGTATATATGATTAATTATAAGAACTAGACATGCAACTGGATTCCAAAAGCTAAAGTCATGTATTTTTGCGTTGACGCTCAAGAAAACGCTTCAAGAACTTCTCCTTCACAAACAAAAATTTGCTTTGATTTAATAAAACGGTGAGCGAGGGTCTTTGGAGTCAAATTTGACATGATCCGTGTGTATGATTAAGTAAAAGAACTAGACATGCAACCAGATTCCGACAGCTAAAGTCGTGTAGGTTTGTGTAGAAGTTCCAAAAAACTGCTTCAAGAACTTCTCCTTCACGTACAAAGCTTAGCTTTAAATCAATAAAACGCTTAGTTAGGGTCTTTGGAGTCAAATGTGATATGATCCCTTGTATATGGTTGAGTATAAGAACTAGACATGCAACCAGATTCCAAAAGCTAAAGTCATGTAGGTTTGTCTAGAAGTTCCAAAAAGAGCTTCTAAAACTTCTCTTTCACTCACAAAGCTTTGCTTTGAATCAATAAAACGCTTAGTTATAGAGTCTTTGGAGTCAAATTTGACATGATCTCTTATATATGATTAAGTATAAGAACTAGACATGGAACTGGATTCTAAAAGCTAAAGTCATCTATTTTTCTGTTGACGCTCAAGAAAACACTTCAAGAACTTCTCCTTCACAAACAAACCTTTGCTTTGAATCAATAAAACGGTGACCTAGGGTCTTTGGAGTCAAATTTGACATGATCCCTTGTGGATGATTAAGTAAAAGAACTAGACATGCAACCAGATTCCGAAAGCTAAAGTCGTGTAGGTTTGTGTAGAAGTTCCAAAATATGCTTCAAGAACTTCTCCTTCACCTACAAAGCTTAGCTTTAAATTAGTAAAACGCTTAGTTAGGGTCTTTGGAATCAAATGTGATATGATCCTTGTATATGATTGAGTATAAGAACTAGACATGCAACTGGATTCCGAAAGCTAAAGTCCTGTAGGTTTGTGTAGAAGTTTCTAAAAAGAGCTTCTGAAACTTCTCCTTCAGTCACAAAGCTTTGCCTTGAATCAATAAAACTCTTAGTTATGGAGTCTTTGGAGTCAAATTTGATATGATCCCTTGTATATGATTGAGTATAAGCACTAGACATGCAACCAGATTCCGAAAGCTAAAGTCATGTAGGTTTGTGTTGACTTTCCAGAAAACGGTTCAAGAACTTCTCATTCACAAACAAAGCTTTGCTTTGAATCCACAAAATCTAAGTTAGCGTTTTTGGAATCGAATTTGACATGATCATTTGTATATGATTGAGTATATGAACTAGACATGCAACCGGATTTCGTAAGTTAAAGTCGTGTATGTTTGTGTAGAAGTTCTAAAAAAAAGCTTCTCGAACTTCTTCTTCACAAACAAAGCTTTGCTTTGAATCAATAAAACGGTGTGCTAGAGTCTTTGGAGCCAAATTTGACATGATCCCATGTGCTATGATTGAGTATAAAAACTACACATGCAACCAGATTGCGACAGCTAAAGTCGTGTAGGTTTGTGTAGAAGTTCCAAAAATACTTCAAGAACTTCTCCTTCACCTACATGGCAAGATTTCGATTTTACCAACGTTTCACGTCCGGATCGAGTTTTTCTCGGACTTTCACGACCGATGAGATTTTTCTCGGACATTCGCACGCCCGCTTTCGATTTTACCAACGATTCACGTCCGGATCGAGTTTTCCTCGGACATTCGAATAGTCGGTTTTAATTTTAGCGACGATTCACGTCCGTTAAAGTCGTATAGGTTTGTATAGAAGTTCCAAAAAAAAGCTTCTCGAACTTCTCTTTTACAAACGAAGTTTTGCCTTGAATCAATAAAACGCTTAGTTAGAATCTTTGGAGTCAAATTTGACATGATCCCTTGTATATATGATTAATTATAAGAACTAGACATGCAACTGGATTCCAAAAGCTAAAGTCATGTATTTTTGCGTTGACGCTCAAGAAAACGCTTCAAGAACTTCTCCTTCACAAACAAAAATTTGCTTTGATTTAATAAAACGGTGAGCGAGGGTCTTTGGAGTCAAATTTGACATGATCCGTTGTGTATGATTAAGTAAAAGAACTAGACATGCAACCAGATTCCGACAGCTAAAGTCGTGTAGGTTTGTGTAGAAGTTCCAAAAAAACTGCTTCAAGAACTTCTCCTTCACGTACAAAGCTTAGCTTTAAATCAATAAAACGCTTAGTTAGGGTCTTTGGAGTCAAATGTGATATGATCCTTGTATATGGTTGAGTATAAGAACTAGACATGCAACCAGATTCCAAAGCTAAAGTCATGTAGGTTTGTCTAGAAGTTCCAAAAAGAGCTTCTAAAACTTCTCTTTCACTCACAAAGCTTTGCTTTGAATCAATAAAACGCTTAGTTATAGAGTCTTTGGAGTCAAATTTGACATGATCTCTTATATATGATTAAGTATAAGAACTAGACATGGAACTGGATTCTAAAAGCTAAAGTCATCTATTTTTTCTGTTGACGCTCAAGAAAACACTTCAAGAACTTCTCCTTCACAAACAAACCTTTGCTTTGAATCAATAAAACGGTGACCTAGGGTCTTGGAGTCAAATTTGACATGATCCCTTGTGGATGATTAAGTAAAAGAACTAGACATGCAACCAGATTCCGAAAGCTAAAGTCGTGTAGGTTTGTGTAGAAGTTCCAAAATATGCTTCAAGAACTTCTCCTTCACCTACAAAGCTTAGCTTTAAATTAGTAAAACGCTTAGTTAGGGTCTTTGGAATCAAATGTGATATGATCCCTTGTATATGATTGAGTATAAGAACTAGACATGCAACTGGATTCCGAAAGCTAAAGTCCTGTAGGTTTGTGTAGAAGTTCTAAAAAGAGCTTCTGAAACTTCTCCTTCAGTCACAAAGCTTTGCTTGAATCAATAAAACTCTTAGTTATGGAGTCTTTGGAGTCAAATTTGATATGATCCCTAGTATATGATTGAGTATAAGCACTAGACATGCAACCAGATTCCGAAAGCTAAAGTCATGTAGGTTTGTGTTGAATTTCCAGAAAACGGTTCAAGAACTTCTCATTCACAAACAAGCTTTGCTTTGAATCCACAAAATCTAAGTTAGAGTTTTTGGAATCGAATTTGACATGATCATTTGTATATGATTGAGTATATGAACTAGACATGCAACCGGATTTCGTAAGTTAAAGTCGTGTATGTTTGTGTAGAAGTTCTAAAAAAAGCTTCTCGAACTTCTTCTTCACAAACAAAGCTTTGCTTTGAATCAATAAAACGGTGTGCTAGAGTCTTTGGAGTCAAATTTGACATGATCCCATGTGCTATGATTGAGTATAAAAACTACACATGTAACAGATTGCGACAGCTAAAGTCGTGTAGGTTTGTGTAGAAGTTCCAAAAAATACTTCAAGAACTTCTCCTTCACCTACATGGCAAGATTTCGATTTTACCAACGTTTCACGTCCGGATCGAGTTTTTTTCTCGGACTTTCACGACCGGATGAGATTTTTCTCGGACATTCGCACGCCCGCTTTCGATTTTACCAACGGTTCACGTCCGGATCGAGTTTTCCTCATACATTCGAACAGCCGGTTTTAATTTTATCGACGATTCACGTCCGTTAAAGTCGCGTAGGTTTGTATAGAAGTTCCAAAAAAAGCTTCTCGAACTTCTCTTTTACCAAACGAAGTTTTGCCTTGAATAATAAAACGCTTCGTTAGATCTTTGGAGTCAAATTGACATGATCCCTTGTATATATGATTAATTATAAGAACTAGACATGCAACTGGATTCCAAAAGCTAAAGTCATATATTTTTGTGTTGACGCTCAAGAAAACGCTTCAAGAACTTCTCCTTCACAAACAAAAATTTGCTTTGATTTAATAAATACGGTGAGCGAGGGTCTTTGGAGTCAAATTTGACATGAGCCGTTGTGTATGATTAAGTAAAAGAACTAGACATGCAACCAGATTCCGACAGCTAAAGTCGTGTAGGTTTGTGTAGAAGTTCCAAAAAACTGCTTCAAGAACTTCTCCTTCACCTACAAAGCTTAGTTTTAAAATCAATAAAACGCTTAGTTAGGGTCTTTGGAGTGAAATGTAATATGATCCCTTGTATATGGTTGAGTATAAGAACTAGACATGCAACCAGATTCCAAAAGCTAAAGTCATGTAGGTTTGTCTAGAAGTTCCAAAAGAGCTTCTAAAACTTCTCTTTCACTCACAAAGTTTGCTTTGAATCAATAAAAACGCTTAGTTATAGAGTCTTTGGAGTCAAATTTGACATGATCCCTTATATATGATTAAGTATAAGAACTAGACATGGAACTGGATTCTAAAAGCTAAAGTCATCTATTTTTCTGTTGACGCTCAAGAAAACACTTCAAGAACTTCTCCTTCACAAACAAACCTTTGCTTGGAATCAATAAAAACGGTGACCTAGGGTATTTGGAGTCAAATTTGACATGATCCCTTGTGGATGATTAAGTAAAAGAACTAGACATGCAACCAGATTCCTAAAGCTAAAGTCGTGTAGGTTTGTGTAGAAGTTCCAAAAAATGCTTCAAGAACTTCTCCTTCACCTACAAAGCTTAGCTTTAAATTAGTAAAACGCTTAGTTAGGGTCTTTGGAGTCAAATGTGATATGATCCCTTGTATATGATTGAGTATAAGAACTAGACATGCAACTGGATTCCGAAAGCTAAAGTCCTGTAGGTTTGTGTAGAATTCTAAAAAGAGCTTCTGAAACTTCTCCTTCAGTCACAAAGCTTTGCTTTGAATCAATAAAACTCTTAGTTATGGAGTCTTTGGAGTCAAATTTGATATGATCCCTTGTATATGATTGAGTATAAGCACTAGACATGCAACCAGATTCCGAAAGCTAAAGTCATGTAGGTTTGTGTTGACTTTCCAGAAAACGGTTCAAGAACTTCTCATTCCACAAACAAAGCTTTGCTTTGAATCCACAAAATCTAAGTTAGCGTTTTTGGAATCGAATTTGACATGATCATTTGTATATGATTGAGTATATGAACTAGACATGCAACCGGATTTCGTAAGTTAAAGTCGTGTATGTTTGTGTAGAAGTTCTAAAAAAAAGCTTCTCGAACTTCTTCTTCACAAACAAAGCTTTGCTTTGAATCAATAAAACGGTGTGCTAGAGTCTTTGGAGCCAAATTTGACATGATCCCATGTGCTATGATTGAGTATAAAAACTACACATGCAACCAGATTGCGACAGCTAAAGTCGTGTAGGTTTGTGTAGAAGTTCCAAAAATACTTCAAGAACTTCTCCTTCACCTACATGGCAAGATTTCGATTTTACCAACGTTTCACGTCCGGATCGAGTTTTTTCTCGGACTTTCACGATCGGATGAGATTTTTCTCGGACATTCGCACGCCCGCTTTCGATTTTACCAACGATTCACGTCCGGATCGAGTTTTCCTCGGACATTCGAACAGCCGGTTTTAATTTTATCGACGATTCACGTCCGTTAAAGTCGTGTAGGTTTGTATAGAAGTTCCAAAAAAAAGCTTCTCGAACTTCTCTTTTACAAACGAAGTTTTGGCCTTGAATCAATAAAACGCTTAGTTAGAGTCTTTGGAGTCAAATTTGACATGATCTCTTGTATATATGATTAATTATAAGAACTAGACATGCAACTGGATTCCAAAAGCTAAAGTCATGTATTTTTGTGTTGACGCTCAAGAAAACGCTTCAAGAACTTTCTCCTTCACAAACAAAAATTTGCTTTGATTTAATTAAACGGTGAGCGAGGGTCTTTGGAGTCAAATTTGACATGATCCGTTGTGTATGATTAAGTAAAAAACTAGACATGCAACCAGATTCCGACAGCTAAAGTCGTGTAGGTTTGTGTAGAAGTTCAAAAAACTGCTTCAAGAACTTTCCCTTCACTACAAAGCTTACTTTAAATCAATAAAACGCTTAGTTAGGGTCTTTGGAGTCAAATGTGATATGATCCCTTGTATATGGTTGAGTATAAGAACTAGACATGCAACCAGATTCCAAAAGCTAAAGTCATGTAGGTTTGTCTAGAAGTTCCAAAAAGAGCTTCTAAAACTTCTCTTTCACTCACAAAGCTTTGCTTTGAATCAATAAAACGCTTAGTTATAGAGTCTTTGGAGTCAAATTTGACATGATCCCTTATATATGATTAAGTATAAGAACTAGACATGGAACTGGATTCTAAAAGCTAAAGTCATCTATTTTTCTGTTGGACGCTCAAGAAAACACTTCAAGAACTTCTCCTTCACAAACAAACCTTTGCTTTGAATCAATAAAACGGTGACCTAGGGTCTTTGGAGTCAAATTTGACATGATCCCTTGTGGATGATTAAGTAAAAGAACTAGACATGCAACCAGATTCCGAAAGCTAAAGTCGTGTAGGTTTGTGTAGAAGTTCCAAAAAATGCTTCAAGAACTTCTCCTTCACCTACAAAGCTTAGCTTTAAATTAGTAAAACGCTTAGTTAGGGTCTTTGGAGTCAAATGTGATATGATCCCTTGTATATGATTGAGTATAAGAACTAGACATGCAACTGGATTCCGAAAGCTAAAGTCCTGTAGGTTTGTGTAGAAGTTCTAAAAAGAGCTTCTGAAACTTCTCCTTCAGTCACAAAGCTTTGCTTTGAATCAATAAAACTCTTAGTTATGGAGTCTTTGGAGTCAAATTTGATATGATCCCTTGTATATGATTGAGTATAAGCACTAGACATGCAACCAGATTCCGAAAGCTAAAGTCATGTAGGTTTGTGTTGACTTTCCAGAAAACGGTTCAAGAACTTCTCATTCACAAACAAAGCTTTGCTTTGAATCCACAAAATCTAAGTTAGAGTTTTTGGAATCGAATTTGACATGATCATTTGTATATGATTGAGTATATGAACTAGACATGCAACCGGATTTCGTAAGTTAAAGTCGTGTATGTTTGTGTAGAAGTTCTAAAAAAAAGCTTCTCGAACTTCTTCTTCACAAACAAAGCTTTGCTTTGAATCAATAAAACGGTGTGCTAGAGTCTTTGGAGCCAAATTTGACATGATCCCATGTGCTATGATTGAGTATAAAAACTACACATGCAACCAGATTGCGACAGCTAAAGTCGTGTAGGTTTGTGTAGAAGTTCCAAAAAATACTTCAAGAACTTCTCCTTCACCTACATGGCAAGATTTCGATTTTACCAACGTTTCACGTCCGGATCGAGTTTTTTTCTCGGACTTTCACGACCGGATGAGATTTTTCTCGGACATTCGCACGCCCGCTTTCGATTTTACCAACGATTCACGTCCGGATCGAGTTTTCCTCGGACATTCGAACAGCCGGTTTTAATTTTATCGACGATTCACGTCCGTTAAAGTCGTGTAGGTTTGTATAGAAGTTCCAAAAAAAAGCTTCTCGAACTTCTCTTTTACAAACGAAGTTTTGCCTTGAATCAATAAAACGCTTAGTTAGAGTCTTTGGAGTCAAAATTTGACATGATCCCTTGTATATATGATTAATTATAAGAACTAGACATGCAACTGGATTCCAAAAGCTAAAGTCATGTATTTTTGTGTTGACGCTCAAGAAAACGCTTCAAGAACTTCTCCTTCACAAACAAAAATTTGCTTTGATTTAATAAAACGGTGAGCGAGGGTCTTTGGAGTCAAATTTGACATGATCGTTGTGTATGATTAAGTAAAAGAACTAGACATGCAACCAGATTCCGACAGCTAAAGTCGTGTAGGTTTGTGTAGAAGTTCCAAAAAACTGCTTCAAGAACTTCTCCTTCACCTACAAAGCTTAGCTTTAAATCAATAAAACGCTTAGTTAGGGTCTTTGGAGTCAAATGTGATATGATCCCTTGTATATGGTTGAGTATAAGAACTAGACATGCAACCAGATTCCAAAAGCTAAAGTCATGTAGGTTTGTCTAGAAGTTCCAAAAAGAGCTTCTAAAACTTCTCTTTCACTCACAAAGCTTTGCTTTGAATCAATAAAACGCTTAGTTATAGAGTCTTTGGAGTCAAATTTGACATGATCCTCTATATATTGATTAGTATAAGAACTAGACATGGAACTGGATTCTAAAAGCTA